>JANHFO010003074.1:14753-27621 GCA_032468095.1 Pareas carinatus | reverse complement strand
ATATGATATATGATATATGATATATGATATATGATATATGATATATGATATATGATATATGATATATGATATATGATCATGTGCCAGAGTTCTCCTTGGCAAGCTCATCTCTTCAAAGCTTTCCAGAAACTCAGCATAATGTTGCAACATGAGCCATGGTCAACAGTTGGCAGTCTCTGACTGTGGTAGCCGATTCTCAAACTCATATCTCCTGTGTTAAATCCTGACACCCTCTCAGCCTACACTTTCCATTGTAGAGGAGTTTGTATGTATGTTCACCAGCAGACAGCTATTGCCTGCTTACATTTTCTGCATTCTTGCACTGGGAAGTTTTAGCTCCTATAGTAAGAAAACATTAGCGCGACAGGCACAGAGCATCAGCTGTTGGCACAGGATTGTCACCTAGTGCCTTGCATTTCCCCTCAGTTCCCGTAACACAACAGCATATGGGAAATTCAAGAATGAGTATTCTTTCAGATGACCCAGACTCCTCTCAATTTCTCTACTAGAAGAAAGAGAAGAAGTTGGTGGTAAAATCTCATAAACGTGGCTAAGGATTTTCTAATTTGAAACTGGCCCTCTTTTTATAGGAGTAGCACCATTCGATGCCCTTATGTCAGTGCCTCTCAGACTCACCCTGGAGTGCCAAAATTGAATGGAAGGAAAGGAAGGGGGGAGGGAAGAAAAGGAAGGAAGGAGGGAAGGATGGAAGGAAGGATAAACAAATAAATTTAGGGAATAATCACTTGTATCTTATGAACCAGTGAATGAATGATTAGTAAACAAATAAATAAATTTAGGAAATAATCACTTGCATCTTATCAATCGATGAATAAATGAATGATTAATAAACAAACAAATAAATTTAGGGAATAATTGCTTGCATGTTATGAACCGGTGAATGAACGAGTGATTAATAAATAAATTTAGGGAATAATCACTTGCATCTTATGACCCATGAATGAATGAATGATTAATAAACAAATACATTTAGGGAGTAATCACTTGTATCTTATGTACAGGACCTTTGAAGACCAATGATTGAGTGCAGCCTTTCCTGCAGTTGCTATTCTTAGAAGGATAAATTCAGATGGTTTTTGGAAAAAAATTCTTTTGGAAAGCCATACACTATAATAATTCCAGCGGTCCTCAGGATCAGATTAAGCCAGCATGCTCAAATCAGCACGAGAGACGCCAGGAAAACCATTTTCACAAATAACATCATTTGCTTTGAAATGTGGGGTTTGAAAAACGGTTCTCAAACAGCAAAACCGAGACAATTCAGCCTTGTAGAAAAAGTGGCCTCTTCTTTTTAACATGTGGAAATAAATTCTGAAGATCGGTGTATTCTGCATAGCAACACTGCACATGTCATTTTTATTCCTCATGCTTGTTTTTTGACATGATAAAATCACGCATGAATAAAAAGTGAAACGTTTTGGTTGCTTCGCTTGCCATGTTTTCCCTTCCCCTCATTAATTGTACTCTTTTTTTTCCTGTGTGACGACTGCTCGTTAAAGTCATTCCACCTGAAGCTTTTTATTTTTACGTTTTTGCCAGGTTAAAGGACTATTGCATGAATAATTCGACATTCAGAGGGGTGGGATTTTTCCCCCCATTGTTGTTTTAATCTTTTGAATCAGAAAAGCTCTTGCTCTTATTGGCTTTGTGAGCCTGAATCATTGACTAAGCGTGCATGGGAGAGAGGTCTGACTTTATTCCCCTGGCTTCACACTTTGCACATCGATTGCCTGTCACTTCTGAGAGATTTGGGGAAGGGGGGGGGTTCTGCATGAAAGATTTGGGAGTGTTTCTCAAGCAGAGTTGCTCAGAGTCACACACACAAAGCCTGTACAAGAACTTAACAAAAAAAACCCAGCAAAACCAGTTAAAGCCTTTAAGAATAGACCATCCTGAGGAAATTCTGGGAGCAAAGACCTATAAATTAACAGGCAAATGGAACTGAAAGATTTAAAACTTCAAAATTCAGCACATCAGAAAGTCAATAGGAAGTGAGAGAAGAATTTTTGGTTGTGGCTGTTTCACTTTAGATCGGCGTGGACTTCTTTTTATTTCTTTTTCTTTTAGCCTTTTCTGTTTTCTTCATTGTCTGCAGATTTGGTTGCCTTGTGCTTTTCTGTTTTCCATTTCCTGTCTTTTCCATTTCCCTTTTTTGTAAACTTTTTTTTTATTACCCATTATTACGTGGCTCATTCCTATTTTCCCCCCCCTTCCCGTTTAAGCCCTTGATTGTTACCTATTTCATTCTGATTCACACGAACAAATTGTATTTGCTTTTTTTGTAATTATTACAACGTTTACTGACCAATTTTTCTTCTCTGGTCTCTCTGTTTTTCCAACCATTTTTGTTGAATTTTTTTACGTTTCTTATATATATATATATATATACATCTATATATATATTATTTTGGTTTAACACTTTAAGAAACAGTTGAACGGAGCGCCACGACTACAAGACCCTTACCCACCACCTATTCCTACAAGCCATTCTTGTCTGCGAGACCCTATCAGTCCTGGACTACAGCACCCATCACTGTGCCCGGACAAAGCAAATCGGGGTTCACTTCCCTCTCTAGCTCGTCTTCTAACACGCCAACCGCTTCCCCGTTAAAGTCCATCTGGTCGGTTTCCTCTGCTTCACCAATCAAGTCCACCTTAGGAGCCTCCACCACATCTTCCGTTAAATCCGTTAGCGACGTAGCTTCTCCAATTAGATCCTTCCGGACAATCTCGCCGATGAAAACCATGGTCTCCCAGCCTCCCTATAATGTCCAAGGCTCCCCCGCTTCCTTTGTCAGAGCTCCCATGGCCACGGAAGCTGCTGGTTTGAAAGGGCTGGTGTCGGCTTCTGGGTTTCCTACGCGGACGTCTCCCGTGACCACGGCTGGGTCTCTCTTGGAGAGGTCGTCCATTACCATGACGCCTCCAGCCTCTCCCAAATCCAACATTAGCATGTATTCTTCAGGCTTGCCCTTTAAGTCCATCATCACCTCGGCCTCTCCTCTCTTAACCTCGCCTTTAAAATCGGTGGCAGCGTCTCCTGCTAAATCGTTGGTGGACATTGGGCTGCCCGCGAAAGTCACAATGGCTGCGTCCCCCATAAAACACACGGTTGGGCACACAGAGGTGGCCATGGTGAATGGGTCCATATCGCCTTTGAAATACCCGTCTCCCGTCAGCTTAATTGGTGGGTCCAATGCCACAGCTACCTTCCAGGAGAAGATGGGGATGGCGGCAGCCGCTTCTGCCAGCTGTGCCATGAAAGCAGCCACCGACACGGTTGAGAAAATCTTGCCAGTGACTCCTGCTAAGCCGTTTTCTTCTCCGCTCAGGCCGCACGTGTCTTCGACCCCATCCGCCTTTCAGTCCATCAGAGCGCCTTCCACAGGGCTGCTCTATACATCTCTTGGGACAATATCCGCAACTACCTCATCCGTCACCTCATCAACCATCACGGTGCCGGTCTACTCTGTAGTCAATGTTTTGTCTGAACCAGCGCTAAAGAAGCTCTCCGAGACTCCCTCACTAGGCAAATCTGCCTTGCTCTCGCCTCTTAAAACCTTGACTACAGAGACAGGCGCACCACCTCCCTTTAACCGAAACTCCTCTCCCGTCAAATCGTCTTTGTTCTTAGCGCCCTCCGCCCTTAAGCTGTCCACACCGTCCTCTTTGTCTTCTAGTCAGGAGATCCTAAAAGATGTGGCTGAGATGAAAGAGGACCTAATGAGAATGACAGCGATATTGCAGACAGATGTAATGGAGGAGAAGGCGTTCCAGCCGGAACTGACCAAGGAGGGTAGAATAGATGACGAAGAACCTTTTAAGATTGTTGAGAAAGTCAAAGAGGACTTAGTCAAAGTTAGCGAGATACTGAAAAAGGATGTCTGTGTAGAAAATAAAGCCTCAGCCAAGCCCTCACAGAATGATAAAGGACAATCCTCTGAGGAAGAATGGGTAGAGTTCAGTGCAGGGGAGATTGATGAAGCCAGACGCCAGGGCATGATTATTCCTCCTCTGAGTATCCCAGAAAAGGTGCAGATCAAAGCCAAGGCTGTCTCCGAAAAGGATTACAACCTGAGCAAAGTGCTCGATTACCTCACGAATGACATTGGCAGTAGCTCCCTGGCAAGTCTGAAGTACAAGTTTGATGAAGGGAGAAGGGAAGGGGAAGAGAGGCAGAAAAGGGTTCTAAAACCGGCCATCGCGCTACAAGAACATAAACTCAAAATGCCGCCAGCCTCTGTGAGGCCCTCCACATCTGAGAAAGAATTGTGTAAAATCGCTGATTCCCTTTTTGGAACGGACACTGTTTTGGAATCCCCCGATGACTTTTCCCAGCATGACCAAGACAAAAGTCCTTTGTCCGATAGTGGCTTCGAGACCAGGAGTGAGAAGACCCCTTCGGCCCCGCAGAGTGCAGAAAGCACAGGGCCAAAGCCCCTCTTCCACGAGGTGCCCCTCCCTCCTGTGATCACGGAGACCAGAACGGAAGTGGTGCACGTGATCCGCAGCTACGAGCCCTCCTCGGGGGGAGAGGCCTCCGAGGCTCACGCAGAAGACCAGCCTTCACCCAAAGTGGTCAGCACGTTCATGGAGCTGGAGCCCCGGCCCAATGGGGGCTCCCTCAAGGGGAAGGCGAACGCCTTTCAAGTGAAGGCCAGTAGCGAAGACGAGTGCACCCTGGGCAAAGGTGTCAGGGTGAAAGAAGAAACCCACATAAGTACCACCACCAGAATGGTTTACCACAAACCTCCATGCACTCAGAGTCCTTCAGAGAGGATCGAGGAAACCATGTCCGTTCATGACATCATGAAAGCTTTTCAGTCAGGACGAGACCCTTCCAAGGAGTTGGCAGGTCTGTTTGAGCATAAGTCTTCGATCTCCCCAGAGGCTGGCAAACTCATCGAAATGTCACCCCACCCTGCAGAGAAGGACTACAAAATGAAACCCAAACTGGAGCGTATAATAGAGGTCCATATTGAAAAAGGTAATCAGGCTGAGCCTACTGAAGTGATTATTAGAGAAACCAAAAAGCATCCAGAGAAAGAAATGTATGTGTATCAGAAAGACTTGTCACAAGGGGATGTGGAGAAACAGGAGGCCCTTCCTTGTTTGGATGAACAAGGGCAGCCCGAAGAGGAAGAACTGACCGCTGAAGAGTCCCTGCCTTCTTATTTGGAATCTTCTAGAGTAAACACTCCTGTCTCCCAGGAAGAAGACAGTCGCCCTAGTTCTGCCCAACTTATGTCTGATGACTCGTACAAAACCCTGAAGCTTTTGAGTCAACACTCAGTAGAGTACCATGATGATGAGTTGTCAGAACTAAGAGGGGAGTCTTACAGGTTTGCCGAGAAAATGCTTCTTTCAGAAAAGCTAGATGTGTCTTACTCAGACACCGAGGAGTCAGTTACTGACCATGTCCCCCCCCTTAGCTCAGACATTCAGGGGCCTGATAAGCGATCCAGAGAAAAAGTAGCCCCAGCACCCCCACAAGACATCCTCACCAAAATCTCTAAAGAGATCTCAGAAAATGGTGTGGGTAAAATGTCAAAAGATGACCCTTATGAGAAAGTGACAGTGTTGCATTATTCCGGAGATGTTAGTAGCCCAAAGCACGCCATGTGGATGCGCTTTGCAGAGAACAGATTAGACAGAGGTAGAGAAAAGTTGATGTATGAAGACAGGGTGGACAGGACAGTTAAGGAGGCGGAAGAAAAGCTGACTGAAGTATCCCAGTTCTTCCGGGACAAGACAGAAAAACTGAACGATGAACTCCAATCCCCGGAGAAAAAGCAGCAGCAGAAACGAAACAGGAGAGAGGCCGGTGTGGGCCTTAGGTCAACCAGCAGCAGTCCAGAGAAGGGGTCTGCTTCTGAGTCACAAAATGAGTGGGCAGGAGGAGGAGTCTATGCTCAGGACGGGAAGGGCTGGCCAAAACCGGAGGAGAGGAAGGCGACCAGTTTGCCCAGCAGCCCAGAAAGACAGATTCTCTCTCAGCCAAGCAAGGGAACAGCTCCAAAGAGCAAGATCCCAGAGGCTTTGCCCACTGGGTTCCAGCTGAAGCAATCCAAGCTCAGCTCCATTAGGCTAAAATTTGAGCAGAGCCTGGGCTCCAAGAGTAAGGAGATGCTTCTGGAGGAAAAAAGGCTGGATGCGCCATCGAAGATCCCAGTGAAAAAATTGCAGGACAGCAAGCTCCCGGTCTATCAATTTTACTCCCGAGAAAAACAGGCCAAAGAAATGGACCTGGTGGATGGGAACTTAGCATTACAGAAGGAACCTCCTGCTGGCTGCTTCCAAGATGGACCTGGGGCCAAAGGCAACGTTCCTGAGGAGGCATCTCCTCTGAGGGCCCCCAAGGCCAAGGACGAAATACCAAGCAAAACTGTTTCTGCCTTCGCAGAGCAAAAAGTGAAGGGCTTGGCCCACGGGGCCAGTGCAGTGCCCATCCCAGCCAAGGGGCACTGGGATAAAAAGATTTATAGGACATGGGAAAGCCCTGGGACCTCCCCCCATAAAGCCCAGAGAGAAAGACTTTCCCATGTCCTCGTGCAAGATGCAGTCAAAGAAAACCAGGTCGACCCTCTTGAGACTAAAGATCTAGCCAAATCTGGCGAACTGATCAATGTGACTGAATACGAGCAGAAAGTGTCCACAAATGGATCAGGTTCTAAGGAGGTGAAGGAAGTGACTGTAAAGTCTCCATCCAAAAAGGTGCTTTATAGAGAATACCTTGCCAGAGAAGGAGATTGCCCCAGCGAAGTCAGGGACAGGATTTCAAAGAAAAAAGAACCACTGACGGCACCCCATATTTCAGAAAGAATTTCAGAAGAGAAAAGTATGTTGGCAGGTGGTGGTCTTGAAGGACAGTCCCCAACTGCAGGCCACAGACTGCCGACTCCAATGCCCCACATCAGAATGGATAAGGAAAAAGCAGAGGGACAGTTGGATGTGGCCGAGCAAGAGACAGGGGTAGAATACAGTCCATCCAGCATCAGGCAACTCAGTTGCTTCCAGTTAAGTTCTTCTCAGAAGGAGACAGGGTCATCCCCCAGTAAGACACCCAATTCCTTAGAAGTTAGCCCAGGAAAACTGTCTCCCACAAAGAAATTTGACCTGGTGAAGCCATCCCCCTTAGCAACAGAAGAAGCAGTGAAGGAGATAAAAACCCTACCTGTTTATGTCAGTTTTGTTCAGGTAGGGAAGCAGTACGAAAGAGAGGTGCAGCAAGGAACTATCAAAAAAATTGTAAGTCAGGAAAGTAAGACAGTGCAAGAGACGAGGGGAGGATTTTATACCACCAGGCAACAGAAGCCGCTCCCCTCCCCCCAAGGTAGTCCAGAAGATGACACCTTAGAACAGGTGTCTTTTATGGATAGTTCTGGGAAAAGCCCCCTCACCCCAGAGACACCAAGCTCAGAGGAAGTGAGTTATGAGTTCACCTCTAAGACGCCCGATTCGCTCATCGCTTATATACCCGGCAAGCCGAGCCCAATCCCTGAGGTGTCCGAGGAGTCAGAGGAGGAGGCCGAAGCCAGACCTACCTCCATAAAACAGTCGCCCCCAATTGAGCAAGAGCTGCCCCATAACTTGGATAGGGACTCTAACAAAAGGCCAAAGGGGAATCGAGTAGCCTACATTGAATTTCCACCACCACCTCCTTTAGATGCTGACCATTCCGAATCAGAGAAGCCGCGACCCTCCTCTGAGAGTGACATGGAGATGACAGAAGTCAACCTGCAGGATGAACGTGAGAAACGCCAGCTAGCTGAGCCAGTCATCCGTGTCCAGCCCCCTTCTCCTGTGCCGCCAGGAGAAGATTTCAGCGACTCCAGCGATGACGAGTCTTTGTATCAGCCCGTCCCAATTAAAAGATACATGTTTAAACTGAACGACGTCGCAGATGAGAAGAAGGAGGCCGCCACACGCAAAATAAAGGAGACTGGAAAGGTCAATGAATTAGATTTGGCTCTTGATTCTCCCCAAAACGACGTTGCACCAAATGGGAACAATGACCAGTCGGTTACCGAATGCTCGATAGCCACCACTGCAGAATTCTCCCACGATACAGACGCCACCGAAATTGACTCTCTTGACGGGTACGATCTGCAAGATGAGGACGATGGGCTGATCGAGAGCGATTCTAAGCACACGTGTTCAGCAGTAGAAGCTAAAAAAGATCTGTGGGTTACCGAAGGCATCTTGAAACAGACAGATCGAAGTTTCAGCCAAAGTAAGCTGGAGATTATTGAGGAGGAGGAAAAAGGCAGCTCCGAGGAAAAGAAGAAGCCCTTATCAAAATGTCCAGCAGCTGAAAAAAATGTTGATAAGGCTGAACAAAAGTCAGGGGCACAGTTTTTCACTTTGGAGGGCCGACACCCTGACAGGACCGTGTTTCCTGATACATACTTCAGTTACAAAGTAGATGAAGAGTTTGCCACCCCTTTTAAAACCGTAGCAACCAAGGGCCTAGATTTTGACCCTTGGTCCAGTAACCGCGGAGAGGATGAAGTCTTTGAATCCAAAGGCAGGGACGATGACACCAAGCCTTTTGGCCTTGCGGTGGAGGACAGATCTCCAGCCACCACCCCAGACACGACGCCAGCTAGAACCCCGACGGATGAAAGTACCCCAACTAGTGAGCCCAACCCCTTCCCGTTTCACGAAGGGAAGATGTTTGAGATGACTCGCAGTGGTGCAATTGACATGAGCAAGAGGGATTTTGTTGAAGAAAGACTCCAATTTTTTCAGATTGGTGAGCATACTTCTGAAGGGAAGTCAGGGGACAAGGGGGAAGGGGATAACAATAAAGTCACTGCCATCACACAGCCGCAGTCAGGGGACAAAACGATAGCGAAAATCGTAGAGAGAGAAGTAGACACGCCAAACGTTGAACCTAAGCTCATCCTCCAGGACAGTGGAGATGGCATGGAAGCAAAGCCTGGCTGTAGCTCACTGGAGAAACCGTCTTTGGTGCTTCACACTTCTAAAGTTGATCCCAAATTGCGCACACCAATTAAAATGGGCATTTCGGCTTCTACCATGACAATGAAGAAAGACGTCTCAGGGGAAATGGCAGATAAGCTAGAGGCAGTGACACCAGGGAGTAAGGGGCTAGACGGCGAAGCTGTAGAGGAGGTGGCAGACACAGCCACGTTTAATCAGACCAGCAGTAGGGAAGCAGAAAAGCATGGTTTTCCAAAAGATAATTTTAATAACAACAACAATTTGGACCCCTGCACCACACCTACCACTCACTTTACTTATACAGTAGTGCTAAAGGAACACTTTGAGTCTGAGGGGCCCACACAGAAAGCTAATTCAATGAAACACCCTCCTGGTGCAACCCAAGGAGACTGTAAGCAGAAAAGACCCAAAGAGCAGGAGGCACCCTCCAAACCAGCCGGGAATCGAACGCGCTCCCGGCTTCCCGTAAAAGCCAAAGACACTGTGCTGCACAGCACTAGCCAGACCAGCAGGGGGAGTCATGTCAGGGAGACGAGGAGAGTTGACCCCAAGAAGCCGTGCAGCTCTTCTCCACCCGTAGAGGGGAGGTCTAAGATTCCCATAAAAAGCACCCAGAAGCATAACTTGGCCTTAGCTAGAAAAATGCCACCAGCTCAAAACCAAGGGCAGATAGAGAGAAGCAAGGCCAACTCTCTTCCTTCTAAATTACCATTAAAGGTAAGATCTACCACCAACACCGTCACCACTGCAGCCGCCGCAACAACTCTTAAAGCAAAGCAAAGTCAGCTTAGGGAGGTATGTAAACATTCTATTGAATATTTTAAGGGAATTAGCGGCGAGGCTTTAAAGCTTGTCGACCGGCTATCTGATGAACAGAAAAAAATGCCACCAGAAGTGTCTGAGGAGGTGGAGGAGAAGGAGGAAGAAGAAGAAGAAGATAGTACCTCAAGAACCACATCCCTGTCCGAAGCCACTCAAGTTTTCCAGCCTTCCATTGCAACGAAGCCCGCTAGAGATATGAGAACAGAGGCAGCACCTTTAAAATCAAAGATTGAAAAGTCCGACAGTGACAGGAGGAGGAGGAGGAGGAGTAAGAGGAGGACTGGTGAGAATGAAGGGAGTCAGGTTTCTGGAGCTCTGGGAGCTCACCCTGTGGAGGCCAAGCCTAGTTTGTAAAACTTTCAACTTGTTGATCCTAGTGCATGAACTGTTGTGGTTGCCTGTCTAGTGAACTTTCTCTAGCTTCCATTCTGTCATTGTCATCTCTGTGTTTTGTCTTTTATGCCTCTTCTTTCTTCTTTTATGTGAAGCCTGTATAGTAGATAGCTAGGGACGCATGCCAAAATCATTCATGTCAGCCCCCAGACGCCAAGAGGTTTTGCTCCTGGACGGTAAAACTTGCCCTTTGTCAAAAGAAAGAACTTTTTTCGTTCTTGAGTTCCTGGTGGGCTATATATTTTTTTCTTCTCCTCCACCAGTAAATAAACCATTCTTTTACAGCTCCATAGATAGATTGTCAGCATGTTTTGATTCCATTTACACAATATTTACATCATGTAGATGAACACTCTTAGCCTTTAAAAAGGGATCGTTCCAGATCTGAGTATCTGCATAATTTAAAAACAAAACAAAACAGGGCATTTCATTCTTTTTAGTAATTGGACTAAAGGCACCTCTTAAAATAACACCACGTATTACAGTTATGTTAGTCAGTGCTGAGCATCCTTTTACATTACCCTTTTAATGGAAGAATTGTAAATCACAGGTCCACAGAGCCCATGTGAACGGACAGATATAAGGATGGCAATTGTGGCTGATCACCTGGGACTTAGCTGGACAGGTAAGATTTTGGAATATTCTGATGCTCTAGAAACTCTAGCAACCCTCGGAGAGACCCATGTTGTCCTGTCTCCCCAGATGTGTGCATCCTTATGTTGATAGATGGGGGAGGACAGGGCAAACATATTTTTCCCAGGTCCATCCTGTTCTGCTCTTCTGCTGGAGAGATTGAGAAAATGGGAAAGAACAGAGTCCTTGGAGCTCCCGGTATTTTCAAAAATAAAACATAGACCCAATTGTGAAGAGAGACACCTAGTGGTCCCCGATTACAAGGATCGAACATCCAGTTTCACATTTGCCCTTCAGCCTGGACTAGGGCCAATGTGAGCAGATACCAATGATTTTATTAATAAGAGAAATTCACCAGAAAAGGAAAGGAGACTATCAGATGGTCATTTCTAGCTTATTATGCTGTACTCAGCGAGTCATATCTCAACCCCAGGTAGAAGATCAGACTGAGATTTGAATCTGGGCTGGTTTTACTTGCCAGGCAATTGTCTTAGCCACTGCACTACAGGGTCACCCTTTTGCTGGCTTTTCCAGGGAGTATTAGACTCTTGCGAATAGTGACACCTAGTGATGGTCCCTGATTTCAGGGATGGAACATTCAGTTCCACATTTGCCCTTCATCCTAGACTAGGGACCACCAGGTGTCTTTCTTCACAAACACATTTGATTTTCAAATGTATTGTGGAAATAAAACACGAGTAATTATTTCTCTTCTCCCTTTCTTTCACTGTAGAACTGGCAAGAGAGCTGAATTTTTCTGTTGATGAAATTAATCAGATTCGAGTGGAAAACCCCAATTCTTTAATCGCTCAGAGCTTCATGTTGTTAAAGAAATGGGTTACGAGAGATGGAAAAAACGCTACAAGTAAGTTTTTTGTGTAGAACGCAAAATTACATCCTGAAGTCCCTACAGAAAGAATGCAGCTACTTGATAGGTGATAGTCTCAGTGGAACGTGTGAATGAACAGTCACAGACCAAACTCTCTGTGTCTAGAGTGCTCGTATTCTTTATCCAACTGCCTCAGTCATCCAGCCTTCATATATGTATAATATTGCAGAGAGACATAACATTTTGGAGAATTAGTTCCCAATACACGTTGTTACGTGTATTTGATTTATGCAGCATTGTGCGTTCACTGATCAAAAGACATAGCAGGTTTTGATAAACAAGCAATTCAAAACGTACAGTGTACCGCAGGTCATCCGCTTCCATGTTTGATATGAAATGCTTTGTCTGCAGTTGATGCCTTCTGTTTTGCTTGGAGACCTCAGCATGTCCTACGTGATTAATGAAATTACATATCCAAAGAATCAAAAGTTTCACACAAAGATTTTAATGTGTCATTTTTTTGTGTGAAGAGCAACACCCAGTGGTTCCTGAATACAGGGATGAAACAATCTGTTTCACATTTGTCCTTCAGCACAGATTATAGAGCCATTGTAGGCAGGTACCAATTATTTTATTAACAAGAGAAATTCACCAGAAGCCTCTCGTCCTTTCTGGTGAATGTCTTCTCTAATTTTAATGTATTTTGTCCTTTCCCCCCACAGCTGATGCCTTAACTTCTGTCTTAACAAAAATCAATAGGATCGACATTGTAACTCTGTTGGAAGGACCAATATTTGACTATGGAAACATATCAGGCACCAGAAGTTTTGCAGATGAAAACAATGTTTTCCACGATATTGTTGATGGTAACTGAGTTTGTTTCATTTTATGTATTTCCCCCCCAAATTGAGTAACAAATATACATACATACATACATATTCAGGTGTGTTCGACTAGCAAGAAGCCAAAAGCACCAGCCTGAGGATGGCAAGTGAGACCTTGCCGAAATGTCGCCACATGGGAAATTTGAGACTTTTTGTCCACTTAAAATATGTTCTTAACAAGGTATGATTTAGCCTATGACCGGACCAACATATTATTAAGAGCCAGGATGGTGCAGTGGTTGAAAAGCAGCACTGCAGGCTATTTCTGCTGACTGCCATCTGCCATTAGCCATCAAAAGTTCAGCAGTTCAATTCTCAC
>JANHFO010003074.1:0-10791 GCA_032468095.1 Pareas carinatus | reverse complement strand
TATAAATAGCATTATTTGGACTACCACACATAACTACACAGAATGAGAGACACACACACAAATAAAAACATACATTTCTCGCACTTCACTTCCCCCTCATCACTTGCTCGCTTGCTCGCCAGCCGGCCCTAACTCAGGGCTGAGCTTTGGACGCTCCTGCGGGCGGTCCGGGTACGCAGGCTGAGCTCTGAACGCTCCTGTGGGGTGGGCTGAGCTTTGGGTGCTCTGGCTGCTTCCATGGATTGGGCAGAGCTTGGTGCTCTGGATGCTCCCGCGGAGTGGGCCGAGCTCTGGACGCCCTGGTCACATAGTTTGAGTTTTGGATGCCCCCTGGTCTCTTAGTGCTCCCCTGCTGCCCCCTGGCCTCCTAATGCCCCTCTGGCGCCCCCCCTGGCCTTCTAGCGCCCCCCCTAAGCCATCCCACCGCTTCCCAGAGGGCAGTACCGCCCACTTTGGGAACCACTGTTCTATATCATTTGCAAAATAAATTCTAATAATATTATAATCCTAATCTTATCATTACATTTTTTTCTTAATTACCACATAAATTTTCTATTTCAGACGATTTCTCGTATTCATAGCATCATTTCTAAATTTAATCATATTTCACTTGAGTTTAAATTCCAATTATATATTTTTCTCAATATTCTATCCAATATCATTTTGTATACATTTCTGTTTTCCATACATTATTATCACCTTCTTTTGTTCTCCTCCATCTTTACTGTATCAGACTTCTTTGTTCAGAATTATTTTCCACCATTGTCCAAAATTATTCCATTCAATTCAGAGTTCTTTTTGGAGTTGATCCTCTATAATTTATTTCTTTATTCTTTGAATCTGTCCTCTGGAAGTAAAATTGTCGTTGGGTGTTTTCCATTTTCTAAAGTCTATTTTGGCCTTTTAATTTTAATTTCTTTGTCTTTATATGTCCTTGTCTCATTTCTTTTTTTTTTTCCTCAAGAGAAATGTTTATTTTGCAAATTTTTTACAATCATGACCAGGTAAATTTGTACAATCAAATATCAAAATTCTCCTCATCATTTTCATACAGCCGTTATTTATAATCTATTATTTTTAACATCTTGGTTTCTTTTCTTCTTCATTCTGTTTTTAACCTCTTCCTCTTTACTTCCTTCTCTTGGTCTTCTTCCTGTTTCTTCTTTCCTTCCCTTCTTCTCCTCCTATTCTTTCTTTTTATTTTCTTACTTTAACATTCTTATTTTACCACCAGACAATTCTTTTCATTTTAATTTTTGAATTTGCATACGTTTTGTCCAAATATCTTAATTTTCCTTATTTACCACATTTTATTTATCCTTGTCTTTTCATATCACATTTGAATTTACTTATCATACATTTACGTATCTCCCATTATTTATCCATCTATTCTTAATTTCTATTTTCTTCAATCATCCAAGTATTGCTTACTCCTGGTTCCTATCCCCCATAACAATGAGAACGATAGCTTAGATTCTTATATTTTTACATCTAGTAATCAATTATTTCCCCATTCATTCATATGTCTCCCACAATTTATCCATATCTTTTCCATTTCTATTTCCTTCAATTATTCAAATATATCTTACTCATGATTCATCATTTCCCCCATAATAACTACACCAATAATTTAATTTTTTTTAGTTTTAAATATGCTGACTGTGTAAACTGCTTAGAGAGTGCTGTAAAGCACTGTTAAGCGGTATATAAGTCTAAATAATAAATGTTTGCTTGTTTTGAATGAACAGAGTTGCAGATTACTTCTGTAGCCCTGAGGTGTGATTGCCAACTTTGCGTTCAAAATCTCCCCTAATCAAGCAATGAATTTCAAATGTTTCAATTCAGCGCCTGAGGTTTTTCTAAGATTGTTAACTGATGTTTTGGTTTGCAACATGGAGGTGCAATCAAGAACAAGTGACCGCAATTACTTTTTTGGCTTTTGGCATGTCGCTAGGCTGCTTACGAGAAATACTGTGCCGGCCTGAACATGCAAGGTGAGTGTGTATGCATATGTCTGCTTGCATATGCACACATCCAAGCATCCATGCTCTGGAGTGCTGCCTCCTTGGTGGAAGCATTTTCTAGCTCAATGCATAGCATCAAACGTTCCCCGTCTTTGAGCAACAGGGTTGACCCCCAAATTCGCTGCCATGCAGAAATGTAAGTTCTGTGGACATTTTAAGAATTGAAATGTTCTTGAAATGTGGCTTGTGCTGCTCAACCATGAAATGGGTCTCTTCCCCATGAAAAGGATGTGCCTCTCTTGTTTTGCGTTCTGTCCTTCCTCTTCTCCGAGCATCTCTCAGGGTCCCTGTCCTCACCAAGACCAGACTCCATCTTGACTTTCTCTCCGTGGATTCAGAGAACCAACCAACCAACCAACCAGCTGCCATTGCAATTAATGCACGTAATTTCCAGATGCCATCGCTCAATGCTGAAATTCTCCATTTTTTGTCAGTTGGGTTAGCCTAATATTTCCCAATGGGATTATGCTATGCCATTCATTTGCCATTTCATTTCTGTGCTGAAACTAAATGCTAGGACAGGCATGGTCAATGCTCAGATTTCTGCGATGTTTCTGTATCCTTCCTATTGTCCTCAGCACTGGGGATAATTTTCCGACAAGCAAGCCAAAGCCGATGGTCAGGCTCACACGAGCCATGGTGGCACAATGGTTTGAGTGTAGTATTGCAGCCTCACTCACTGCCCACTGCCTGGAGTTCAATCCTGACTTACTCAAGGTTGACTCAGCCTTCCATCCTTCCGGGGTGGGTAAAATGAGGGCCAGGATGGTTGAGGACAAGAGGCTGACTCTGTAAACCGCTTAGAGAGAACTGTAAAGCACTGTGAAGCAGTATGTAAGTCTAAGTGCTATTTCTATTGCTAATTCTGCCCGACTGCCAGCAGTTCAATCCTGACTGGTTCAAGGTTGACTCAGCCTTCCGTCCTTCCGAGGTCGGTCACATGAGGACCCGGATTGTTGGGGGCAAGAGGATGACTGTAAACTGCTTAGAGAGTGCTGTAAAGCACTGTGAAGTGGTGTGTAAGTACGTGGTGTTGCTGTTGACGTGCTTCCTTTTGGTAAATGTGAGGAGCACATTCACTGACCCACTTAAGGGTCCCTTATGTGAGATCCTCTCTAACATTTAGATCCAAGGGTTTCCAAGCTTGGAAACTTTTAAGGTTTGTGGACTTCAACTCCCAGAATCCCTCAGCCAGCACAAGAGGTCCCTGATTTCCACGTTTTGGAATTCACCTTGATTGACAATTGACACGAGCAGAATCTACTGCCTTGGCTATTCCTGTCCTGGGGAATGACGACTCCTTTGTGTTCATGCTTCTCCTTTCCTTTTCTTTATTTGATCAGTGTTTCTGATTGTACCCATGTCGCCGAGATCTCCTGTGTCTCCGAGATCACCAAGGTCTCCTCACTCATCACAATACTCTCATTTCTAAAGCTACACGACTCCTGGAGTTGGTCTATAGATTCTCTCCCCTCCCCACCGTAGTTTTTCCCCTCTCCCCCGTCCAGTCTTAGATCAAGAACCACCTTTTCCTGTCCTACCTGTAATTTATTTCTATTTTCCACATTGACTCCGTTCTCATAGGGCACTGACTAAACTGAAGTATGTAGCACAGTAATCATTATGCACGGCGTTATTAGGTCAATGTTAAAAGGGATGCCTATAATAGAAACGAGGGCGGTTTTAAAAATGCTTGCAAAATGCTTGCAGCAGCCACTTCGTTCTCTGCATTTAAACACTGAGCCGTAATAAAAGAAATGATTTGTTATGCTGCAAATTGGCATTATTCATCTGTATAATATGCTTGTAAAATACTTGTAGGCAGCTACTTCATTCTTTGCGTTTAACCACTGTGAGCTGCAATAAAAGGAGAAATGATTTGTTATGCTGCATATACATATACACATATATACACATACACATATATATAATTATTGAACAAAAAATGAGATCCTGTCTAGATCAGGGGTCTCCAACCTTGGGCAACTTTCTGACTTGTGGACTTTCTCAATTCCTCGACCAGCAGAGGTGGCTAGGGAATTCTGGGAGTTGATGTCCACAAGTCGGAAAGTCACCAAGATTGAAGACCCCTGAGGTAGCTGATGGAGAAGAGAAAATTGCTGCGTGGTGAAATCATTAAAGTAGCTGTGAATAGAGACTCCAGCTGTGCTCCCAGCAACTGCTGACTTCAGTTTTGTTGTGCTCTTTGAAAAATTCTCTGCCCCATTCCTAATTCAATTGTTCTCGCCGTTTCATGCCATTCTCATGTTCTAACTACTCCACCATTCTGAATGCTTTATTTTTGCATCTACTCCATTCCTCATGGCAATCGGTTCCAAAATGTCCTGTCTTCCTTAGGTTATCCCACCTTCCAAATGGAACTGGAAACCCCCCCTGGGCTGTGCTTCGCGCCTCCCAGCCATTTCCATCAAGATGATTTGGCTAGTGATTTCTCTAGCGTAGAATCACCCCTTAGAACTCCTAGTAGACTGAGTGATGTCTTAGCAACTTCACAGGGAAACCTAGAGGAGATGGCTACAGGACCTCCTCCAGTGGTCGCTGAAGAGGACACTTCTCTGGAAGATGGCAAATGGGATTACTCGGTGTCTGTAGAAGGAGCCTCTAAAGATGCCGGCCAAAACTTACTGGAAGAAGTTCACCTTAAGGATTACCCTCGCTACCTTGGTAGCCACGTTCGAATCCAGCCTCTGAATGAGCGGAGCAGGCAAACCTTAGCGAGGACTGAACGCCACGAGAGAAATCGGTCTGGTCCTGATGAGGAGATGACGGATGAAAAGTTTAAGTCTCTGTTTGAAGATATTTGCCTGGAAGAAAGAGCCGAGTCTGAGGAAATGACAGAAGAGAAAGTCTTGTCTATGCTTAGCTATGTGCAGCAGGCCGAACGGGAAATGTCTTCAATTGCAGGTTGGCAGAATGAGGCGCCCCAAGTCAAGGCGGAAGCGACCTCTTCGGGACGCAGAATAAGCGGAGAGCTGCTGAGTCGATTGGACGACAGGTATGGACCAGTTAGAATGATTAGAATGGGAATTATTGGAATTATTAGAATGAGAATGAGAATTATTAGAATTAGACAACAGGTATGGAGCAATTAGAATTTGAATTATTAGAATTAGAAAGAATGAGAATTACTTGCCTATGGCTTGCTGCCAAGGCTTTTTGTTCACACTTTGAAAGTCATAAACATCAGCACCCAATGGATTTTGACATACCATGGGTGTGTTAAGGGGCTTGATCCTGGATTCTCATGGGAACAGCCTGCAGCTTACAGGGAGAGGCGATTTAATGACACCACTACTTACGCCTTGGGTTGATTTTTCCTTTCTTGCAGCCACGGTCAGTGTCGAGATTCTATTACCTCATATTTCAAAGGGGAGGCAGGAAAACTGGAGGCCAATGGGAGCTACTCCGAGTCTACGTTGGAAGCGAAGGCCAAGACTTTTGCCCAGGACTCTGTCAACAGCCTAGGGAAGCAGAGCGGCAAGGAAACGGCGAAGCCAAAAATGCAAAGCTCTCTCCGGAGTGAGAAGCAAAACATCTCATTAACACCCCACCCGAAGTCCTTGCAAGAGGCAAGCAAGCCAGCCGTCGATACGCCTAAAACCTCTGTGCCTGTCAGCGCCAAAAAGACAAGCTGGAATATTTCCGACAGCAGCAAGCCAAGATCCAAAGCTCAGGAAGACGACGGGCTGGCGGCTGCATCGGAGCAAAAGGTATAGATGCCACGGGCTTTGATGTTGCTCAGGGAGGAGGGGAGAAGCCAGCATTCGCCACCCATCCTTGCTTCTTCTGCAGCTCTGTCTCTTGGGGCCAGGAGAAGAACTGCTACAGGGCCCGTCATGGCCATGCAGGGATCAGATGTTTTCATTCTCCCCTCCCCATTCATTCACCAAGCTCCCCTGGAACCTTGGTTAAATTAAAGCCAGGTTCTCCGGACAGGTGTAGGTACACACACATACAGTAAATGAGATGCTTATGCCCAATGCAATACTGGGTTGAGACAGATGAGGAAAAGGTAGGAAATATTCCCCGTTTCTCCCTGAAAATAAGAGCTAACCGGAAAATAAGGCCTAGCCTGATTTTTCAGGGTACTCGTAATAGAAGCCCCACCCCCAAAATAACCCCCAGTTGAGATCCTCAGCCAGACAGATGCATTCCCCAAGAATAAAACCTAACCGGGAAATAACCCTAATGCATCTTTTGGAGCAAAAATTAACATAAGATCAGGTCTTATTTTTGGGGAAACAGGTGTCTGTTTACCTACCTACCTACCTACCTACCATCTATATACTCTGTTTCCCCCAAAATAAGCCCCAATGTATCTTTTGGAGCCAAAGTTAATATAAGACCCGGTCTTATTTTCAGGGAAACATTGTATGTAAGATGCATCCACCTGGGAAATGCCATCAAATTCTAGCTTAGCCCATTCTGGGGTGGGAGAAATCCCTAGAAAAGTGCTTCAGTTGAGTAGCAGTTTGACCTTAACTTCCAGCTTGAGGGCGGATCCTCCAGGCAAACTGCACACTTTTCAGCCATTCTTCCCCGTATACAGAACAGGCATCATTGACTGGGAAAATACATGGGAAGCTGGATGGGGGAGCTAAAAGCCAAAGGGACTATTCTGCCTTGCAGAGTTAAGCAAAATTCTCAGTATAACGCCAATTGGAAACTGCTTTTTGAAATTGTGTTTCAAATCCTGTGCAACAACAACAATAACAACAGCAGCAACGTGCCACTAATCTTAGTTTCTAGAAAGAGATGAAGGCATCGGGCATATGTCCCTCACTGTGAGAATAGCTTTGGTATTGCAAACCGTAGAGCTGTCGCTCTTAAGATGAAAGGATCCTCGAGGCTAGCAAGGCAGCTAGTGGGGGAATCTGTAAGAAAGAATCAGAATCAGAACTTATTTTGCACGAGGAATTTGTCTCCAGTGTACATGCTCTATACCCGCAACGGCGGACCTTTTAGAGACCGAGTGCCCAAAAGCCACTTATTTATCGCCAAGTGGCCATCGGCGACCCTCCATACCCGCTGGTTCCCCCCACCCACACCCTCCTGTGGTCATCGGCGACTCCTCCACACCTATTGGCGACCTGCTGGGGCCTTCCCGGCGGCCTCCCCCAGCTTCTGGGGCTTAAAATGCAGCCCACCACAAACCTTCTGCAGCCGACCATGGCTCTTCTGGTGGCCTACCTTAGCTTCTGTTGCCCGTTGTGAGTTATGCTCCCATCCAGATCCTCTCTTCTCTCTCGCCCTCGCCACAGGCCCTGCGCCATATTTGAGCTGCCCGCCTTACTCCAGGCAGGGGAGAGAGGAAGCGTTCCCATTGGGCTGCTGGGCAGAGGGGCGGGTGATGTCAGAAATATCCTCAGGCATGCGTGAAGAGGGGGAGGGGAGCCCCACATTCCTCTGGCTTCCTAGTAAAGAACCCTGTGCTGGGGCGATGGCGCACGTGCCCACAGAGAGGGCTCTGAGTGCCGCTTCTGGGGCACATGCCATGGCTTCAACCAACACTGCTGAACACCTCCCTACCTACAATAAACAAACTGTGATTACAATCATAGGTTATATTCATAATCGCAAAGTACATAAAGAACATAAACATAAGAAACATTCGCAATCATAGAGTATATTCATCTTGTCGTGTACCTATAAGCTGCAATCGACACATCTCATCCCTCCCTGCTCATAAAAAGCTTGTAGAGTAGTGCACAAGAGTTTGCAGCTGCTCCACAAGCCGGTGGCAATTTCTCTCTTATGCCATAAAACGATATCAAATCAACACGGCCGCCTGCCCCACATTCTCGAGAGTGTGGTTCCCCCGGGAGCAAAATGGCATGACTACATTCCCAGGAGGGTAGTTGCAGGGGGAGAGGTGAATCTGAATTTGAGGATTGCCCTCTGCTCTTGCCCAGATTTGTTTTTACATTTTAAACCAGCCAGTAAAAATGTCCCCAAACTGCATTTATCAGGAGTTGAGTGACAGTGAGTGTGAGATTCAGAGCGATTCAAGCTCCGATGAAGAGCAGAGAATCGTCACCAGGGTTTATCGCCGGCGGTTCGTTCTGAAGGTATTGTCCAGTTGTGATGCCCCTGGCATGGTGTGGACCTGGATTGCAGTGCTTACCTTTAGACGCTCTTTTGTGTTGTCCTTTGCACAGCCTACAAACCTATTGGGAGGACCCACCAGATGGCACCCTGGGTTGTTGCTCACAATCCCATCCTGTATTGCACGGTTGTATATGCATGGCTCTAAATGCCCTGGAATATAGTTGACTAATCTGTGTGGCAGAATTTAAGGTGTGGCTTGGTAAAAATAAAGACAGGCCCAGGTGTTTGCCTTGAGAAGCTGTATGTATTTATTCAGCCGAACAAAGACGGGTCCCTTCTCATGGAAAGGAAGAACCAAGCAGAGAATCAATCACACATTTATACTTTTCTAGCTTATTGCTGTTGTCACACCCAAAAGGCCCCCTGCAGAAGCTTCCACACTACAGATAAAAAATAGAGAAATAACCAAGGACGCTGTCTGCCTGTTCTGAGGACATTTGGGTGGCTTCCTCAGAATTTTCCATGACCTTAAGAGCCTCTGATAATGGTGCCAACTTTGCGTACTCGTCTTCACGGCCATCACATGAAATATTAGATTCCTGATCGAGAACCTTACATGCATTCAACAGCAGTATAGTATCTGAGGGCTGCTACAGCTGGAAAGATACGTCAAGAGCTGGGGTGAAAGAGTCCCAAGTGCCAGTCAAGCTCCATGGAAGTCCCTCAGCTTGTCCACTGCATGGAGAACCAGGAGCTCGCCTGTCCCACAGCCAGAATTGAAGAAGGATTCAGCTATGGAACCTGGTTGTGTTCATCCATGCGGTTGTTGATGCCATCTTGCCTTTCATCTTAAGAGGCAAAATGTCATGAATCAGCCCCCATAGCTTCACCAATTGCACTCTCAAATGTGTTAACTCGATTTCTCTTTTCTCATAACGTCCTTCCAGACGTCTTCCTCAAAGCCATTGGTGTAGAAACAATGCAGACACAATTACTGCAGTTCAGTTGAACAGTGAAGAATACTTGTGAGTATATTAAGGGTGGCTTGTTATTGTAAAGGGTGACACCTGGTGGTCCTGATACAGGGATGATGAAACTTTACTGTTTCTTTACTAGACATTAGCCTAGCAGGCAATCCAGTCCAGTTTGAATCTCATCAGCAGGTATGTCTCACTGATGAAAGCAAAAAAAAGCTAGAAATGACCATCTGAAACTCCGTTTCTTTCTTTGCCGGCTTGTAAAAAACTTCCTGCTTTAATAAAAAAAAAGGATCGCTTAGCGACAAGCCTGTATAGCCTCTTGTTTGGGGCCAAAAGGCAAAAGGGAGTAAGTGCACTCCCTTCTATAATCAGAAAAAGCCAGGTGCCTCATAAAAAAACAAAGAAAGAAACTTGTTTCATGCTTTGTAAAGTTTCATCATCCCTGTATTCAGCGACCACTAGATGTCGCCCTTTACAATAACAATTCTAATACTCGGTGGACAAAGCAGCAAAAGGGAGAACCTGTGGCATAGTGGCTAAAGACAACAGCCCGGTAAATAAACCAGCCCAGGTTCGAATTCCAAAGGACATGGCTCACTGATGATAGCTAACAAGCTAGAAATGTCTGTCTGAGTCTCCCTTTCCTTTTCCAGTGAATTTTCTTGTAACATATTAAGGGTGGCTGGGAGATTAGCACAGCCCTTCCATCCAGACGAGGGATCTTGATAGTTCAAAAACAAACCACAATGTAAACAAAAACATCGAACCCCTTCCATTTTTGTGCCATCGTGGAGCTGTTTGGGCTTTGCTCCCTCCCCCCCAACCAATCCAGTTTGACAGGAATCTTGGGAACTTCCCAATTTCCAGAAGGCTCCTTATGAAAATAAGGTTCTGAGGAAAGCTTATTTGTTTGCTTGCAGGTTGGGACACTGATCTGCTGATGCCATAATAAAGATGAGGATTCAGTTGATGTCCTACCTTGTAGGAAAGCTCAGTGCTTGTTCAGCTTTCCCCAGAGTTGTCAGGAGATGGGTGGGAGTGAAAGAGGAACAAAGAAAAAAGTTTGCCGTCATTTTAGCAGCATAAAGGCAGGGTTGTCGACTGTCTGATCTATAGTGAGGACTAAATAGTCCCCAGCCATTCTTTCTATCGTTTAAGGCTCTTAAAACTCTCATCCTCAATTAAGTTGGGGGCTTTACATAATATGATGATACTTCCCATAAAATTAAACATCTTGCACAAGCAGTGTGATTGTGCGCTAAATTACGACCTGTTGGAGTTTCTTGAGATAAGCGGGAAACCTTAACTCTCTGAAGTCAGTTGGAATAAAGCAGTTTTGGGTTTTTCTTTTGGAGAGGGTCTATTTTTCATGAAGAACTAAGGTTGTTATAGGACCAGAATAGCTAAACACGGACTTCTCCTGAGTAAAGATCCATAAAATTATATTAGTAATAACTTCATCTCATTTTTTGTGCAGAGCGACACCTGGTGGCCCCTGAATGCAGGGATGAAACAGTCTGTTCCACATTTTTGCTCTTCAGCCCAGGCTGGGGCCATTGCAGGCAGATACCCATGGTTTTATTAACAGGAGAAATATACCAGAAAAGGAAGGGGGGATTCCGATGGCCATTCCTAGCTCATTAGGCTGTCGTTAGTGAGCCCTACCCTCTGAGATTCGAACCTGGGCTGATTTTACTTACTAAGCTATTGTACAAGAC
>JANHFO010003072.1:145770-156481 GCA_032468095.1 Pareas carinatus | reverse complement strand
GTCCAGGTCCTCGGGAGTCACAGCGTCAAACTCAACCCAATTAACGCTCTCAAGACTTGCCTCTGTCACCCCGTCTGGACTAGTCCAATCGGAGTCCAAGCCGCCCCGAATCCTATCGATCTTCTCCTTCTAAGTCAAGGACTACCTGTATATTATATCTGTAGAAGTTCTATATCTACTGTTGAACTTGCTTGATAAAAAATAAAGTCAAATTGCAAGAATTGTTCTTAATAAATTCATGCTGACTTCAGCAAACCATCTAATTTGTTTGCAGTTTACCTGGTTCTGAAATTTTAAATGAATTATTTTTGTTAATCTCAGACTTCAGTTCTGCCCCTTCATTCTACTGCCTGCATTTTCTGGTAGACATATATTACTTTATTTGTTCTACAAGGACTATTAGAACTGAAATTGTTTTTCATTAAACCATCAGCAGGATCCATAGATAAATATTAAGACAAAAATCCCTCCCAATCAGGATTTTAAGTCCTGGTATTTCTGGCATATAATATACATTGTGATGCAATTACAATTGGCAACCTGGATAGCATGGTTCCAGATTATCATATATCTTCATATCTAGATATGTCATTTACATCCTACCTTTCCTCAAAGGTATTCAGGTCAACATATAAAGACTTTAGTACAAAAGACTTTATTCTTCCTCAAATGTTTGTTATGCAGATATGTTAAACTTAAGGAATGTAACTGGCTTAAGGCTCTTGAAGTGCAAACTGAATTGAAATTGCTTTGAAAGAATGAAGATCAGATTTCTTTATTAGTTATGTAATCATATTTGTTTGTTATTCCCTTTGTGAGCAAGTAATATTATGCAAAATGCAAAAAAATTATGAGAAAAAAATTAAAGGCAGGGAAGAAAACAGTAAGCAACAAAGACCTGAAAATAAAAGTAACTGAAAGAGGGTCAAAACATAAAGGAAAAAGATATTTCCCTCAACAAGGTATGTTGAACGGTGGGCAACTTTTTCTTTCCTGTCAACAAACAGCTGGTTTTTTTCTGCTAGTTGAGTGCTGACCTGTCTTACAACTCTTGCTGGATCTTTACAATTTTTTTCTTTGTTCTCTCATTGTTTATCATCGAACTATAAAACACTTTTACTTTTTATAAGATACTTATTCTCCAGTAGTGAAAATTACCCAATTGGACTCACACTTTCATGGATTGTATTTTAAGGATTTTATTCTTACCAGCTTAAAAAGAAGAATAAAAAATGGGAAAATTCCTTTTCATTTGATTACTTTTCATCCTGGGGAAAAATTAACTTCTCTCTATGGACGTTTTGTCATGATATATCTGTTTCTCTTGTTCTTGGAAGGAACAGTATGTTTTTCAAAATGTCTGCAAAAGGAGATAAAGCTTTTTGGAAAAAAGAATGTTTTATAACTTAGAGGCTTTTTTTGAAGGTATAAATAAAATTGATGGGTTAACAGTGGTTTTGAATCAAACCCAGGATGATACCCAAAAGCAGAAAACAACAGTGGGACTTAATTTGCAGTTTGATGGATTGGAATCTGATTTGTTGTTGCCATACACGAAGAAAAACAACCTGGTCTAAACATTACAGATTTGGCAGAAAAGATTGACAAAGACATGAAATCCAGATATAATGGAACTGATGAGTTATAGACTGGATTTTTTTTGGCAAGATCAATCCTATGTTTTCTGAGACATTTTTTGAACAATGGATGCTATGACTCTGGGAAATGTGATTCAATTGCTGGGGAAGTTTCTAACTAAAATTCTAAGGAATGGATTTATTATTAAGAGTCAAATGACGATATGTGATCCTGCACGGATTAGAGATATCAATTGGGGTGATTTGTAGTATGTTTCCCCAAAAATAAGACATTGTCTTATATTAATTTTTGCACCCAAAGATGCGCTGGATCTTATTTTCAGGAGATGTCTTATTTTTCCACTGAGGCCGCCCAGAACCGGAAGTCCGAGGCCTTAATATCAGGGAGGTCTTATTTTCGAGGTATGCCTTATATTTCAGTGAGAGGCAAAATTGTAAGTAGGTCTTATTTTCGGAGGATGTCTTACTTTCGGGGAAACAGGGTAGTACCTTGTAGACCTTTTATGAGCTAATTAAAATAACAAATTGTTAACTGGGGGCTTTGAAGTTTTACTTTGTTGATTAAACTCTAAACTATTATAACAGCTAGATATACTGTATAACTGGTCAATTGATTGCAAATGTAGAAGTTTATAATTTTTAGGCCTGACCTGGAGGGTGAGGGCTATTATTGGTGCAATATATTTGCCAGTGCTCAAACTAGGGGAGGAAATTGTGTTTTTGTTTTTTGTCTTTTTAATCCACATTTTTAATATCTTTATTTAGTTTAGTTTTGTTCTTGTAAAAATTCCATTTTTACCCTTAGAGATTATATTTTAATTTTTTGCATTAAAAAATTAACAAAAAACCAAAGTGGACAATTAGAGTGAACTATATACAGCTGACATAACCAACGGTCAGAAAGAGTTTCAATTAGTGACTCATTGACATTATGGACTTAAAATATGTTCAACAAAGAAGTATCAATGTCACTGCTCTCAAAGAAAAGAAAATGCTATTAATTCCCTCACTATTTTATGGAATACAGCACGTACAAACCTCACCAGCATTATCTTATTTCATAATAATGTTATTTTTAAAATATGCGTAAGCAAGCCATAGCTTTGCATGATGTGTGAATCTTGGTTTGTTTCTTTTTAAATACACTGAGGTAACAATGTGAAGATTCCAAACAAAATCCAGACATATTTAACTGAAGCGCGAGTTAACACCCAGTCCATTTGTATTATACTGTATAGTTGTTATCCGGAAGAAGCCGTTGAAAAACAACTTTTTATTCGGCCGACTACTAACAACGTAAAAAATCTTAGTCTGGCTGGGGGGTTCAACACATACCCTTCGAATTTAGAAAAGGAGGTGATCATTAAAACTACTATTCCCATCATGCTCTCTGGTTGCGTCGCATTTCTTTCTACTTTTTCCTTCCCCCGCACGAACACTCTCTGGCGGCTTGTGCGCATGCGTCTTGAGAGCAGCGTCCGGGGCAGGCAGGCAGTCTCACCCTAATGTAAGATGGTGGCCGGTCTGGCAGCGGAGCGCGCAGAGCCTAGAGATTACCCGTCTCCCAAATAAAGGTCGTCGGTGGAGACACTCAGCTCTAGCCCCGCTATCATCAAAAAGAACCAGCGCCCGAGAGAGTATTTCCGCCCCCGCCACCAGACAGCCCGATTGCTGTGGAACAGGGACGACGACGAGGTGGGTGAGTGAGCGAGCAGTCGGGGCTGGGGGAGCCGGAGTTGTAAGAGCGGGGAGGCTTCTCTGGGAGCCTGAAGGCCTCGACTTTTCTCTCTCCTCTGCCTGCCTCGGCTCCGTGGTCTCTCTGGGACGGAGAGGCGGGAGGAAGGCAAAGGAAGCCGGCGAACCTGCTCCAGCGGCGAGGGCCGACCGTCTTTCCCCGGCAGCGGAAGGGGTCTTTGGGGTCTTCATTGCTTGCGCCGGAGATCAGATCGGAGGGAGGTTCCGACCGATCCTAGGAAACCTCGCTCAGCCTTTTTGGGGCGGGGGTCAGGGACATATGGAGGCGGGGAGTCCCAGGGCAGTGCTTTGCGTCTTCTTCGGGATTTCCAGGTTTAGCAGGTGAAAGGTAGCCTGACCTGCAGGTGTAGGCGATGATGTTTTAGTGGGTTTCAGATAAAGTGGGATGGAAAAAAACTCAAAACAAAACAAAAACAACCCAAACCTACTTTTCCATATGTTGAAAAGAAATGGGAAGAATTCCAGTCTCCACAGCAGCAGCACGTGTGTTTGGTTGTGGGTGTCAGTTAACTGTATGGGTGTTTCCTCTTTTACACTATTTTTATATACCGGTTGAGTTTCCATGGATTGAAACTCATATTTTCTTAATAGGCTTTTCACATTCTCCAGAAACCAGTTCCTTGTATTTTCTGTTTCTTGACATTCTTGAGTTAAGCAGTTAGAGACCAGATTTCACAGTTCAGAGTTTTGGATTGCCTTCTCTCCTTTTAAAAGGGATCCTGTGGATGCTTCTATTTTGCTCTCTAATGTTTCCATAACAAAACCTCTTGAGAGTTTCTCCTGATAATGTAAGGGTAAGCTAAGCAAGTTTGTCATTAAAGACAAAAATATAATGGAATATATTTTATCCATGATATGTACATATAATTAGTAAAAGAATGAGAGGTGGAATTTTCATCTAAAAGCTAGCTTCTTTGTAAGTTTGCTAATGTTACATCTATTACCATTTGATGGTCTTGAAAATTTATCATTTCAAGCAAATGAGCTTTTGATAAAGTTGTTATCCACATTCTGTAATGCTGTCTACTTGTTTTATAATTATTTAAATAACATGATTATATTGGTAGTGCAAAGTATAGCAACAAAAAAGTCGTATTTCCTTTATAATGTTGGTCATATATATATAGATAGATAGATAGATAGATAGATAGATAGATAGATAGATAGATAGATAGATAGAGATAGATTATATCTTATATATATATAAGATATAAGCTATTTCATATATCCTATGGATTACTACTTGATATTTTCACAGAGAAAGTCCATTTTTTTAATTCATGGAAAGCTTGTGTTTAAGTGTCTTAGTTTGGAGTGTTAATTCTAATAGTTTTAAAGTAAACCTCATGAAAATTAGCAAGACTTCGTAATAGATATCTACAAGAATACACTGTCAGAAACTGACTTGATAATCAAATCATGTATTCATTTAATAATATGAAAAGGTTTATATCTAATACCCAAACTCAAATAACCAAAGCAACTCAAAGCCTTTATAATTTGGATTTTTTTTCCTATCCTAATTTCAGATAATCTGCTAAAAAAATAAAATATGTCCCAGAATGTTATTTATATGTCACAGAACCATCTTGAAAGTGCCCATATTTGTGACTTTTATACAGATATTTTTACTTTTTTACTTGAAAGAAAAAGTATTAAAATTATTTTAGTGATTTCCAAATTTCTTTATTGATGATCATATGATGTGTGCTATGAGTCATTTTTATTCCACTTAAAATATGCCATTTGGAACTGAAACAATTATTTACTTGGCAAAGTAAAATATGCACACATATCAGATTAAGTATTTTTTCAATAATATTTATTTCTAGTTTTCTAGTTTTTTCTAGTAGAAAAAAGTAAGGTAGTTTTGTGCAGATGTTTTTGTGAATTTTAAAAATATAAATAGCAAGAAAAAGTGCTTGCACCTTACAATGGTACAGTTTATAGAGATATCTGATTGGTTGGAGAACTTCATAACCAACTTGGATTTGAAGAAGAGGTAGAATACGCTATAAAGTTCTACTGTCTGATAGAATTACTTGATGTTGAAAGGCAAGTAAATTTTCTCTATAACAGAATTAATGGTATAGTAAATTGCTAATTCATTATAAAGTTCATGCTTGAATTAATTGCTTTATTAGTGCACTAGTAAATTTAGAAATATCTAATACCCTGTTTCCCTGAAAGTAGGACATCCTCCGAAAATAAGACCTACTTACAATTTTGCCTCTCACTGAAATAGAAGGCATTCCCCGAAAATAAGACCTCCCTGATAATAAGGCCTCGGACTTCCGGTTCTGGGTGGCCTTGGTGGAAAAATAAGACATCTCCTGAAAATAAGACCTACTGCATCTTTGGGTGCAAAAATTAATATAAGACAGTGTCTTATTTTCGGGGAAACACTTTATCATATGCACTGGAGACAAATTCTTTGTGTGTCCAGTCACACTTGGCCAATAAAGAATTCTATTCTATTCTATCCAATCTTCATAATTTTAGAATATGGTTTCTGATGTTTTTTATAATTTATAAATTTTAGGATTGAGTACTGTCTTTTGTAGGTGCTGATATTAATTTAGAATAGAATAAATAGGCATACAATTATCTAAACCAGAACTCAGTACAGAAAAAATATGTGATTGTTATTATAAAATTAGTTTTCCTAAAATCTTTAATATGTATAGATTGTTGCTGCTAACTCCTTGTGATTTTCCTAAAATCTTTAATATATATATATTGTTGTGTAACTTCAGACATTTCTTTTTTATTATGAAAATTCTACTAGAATTTAAGATTTGCTTCATATCATTTGTAGTATAACAGAAAAACAGACTTGGAAGGTACCTTGGAGGCTTCTAGTTCAACCCCTGCTCAAGCAGAAGACCCTACACCATTTCAGACAAATGGTCGTCCAATCTCTTTAAAATTCTCCAGTGATCAAGTATCCTCTGAAGGCAAGCCATTCCACTGGTTAATTGTTCACACTGTCAGGAAATTTCTTATTTCAAGGTTGCTTCTCTCCTTGATTAGTTTCCATCCACTGTTTCTTGTCTTGCCATCTGGTGCTTTGGAAAATAGGTTGAGGCCCTCTTCTTTCTGGCAGCTCCTCAAATATTAGAGCACTGCTATCATGTCACACCTAGTCCTTCTTTTCACTAGGCTAGACAAGCCCAATTCCTGCAACCATTCTTTATATATTTAGCCTGCAAGCCCTCTATTTACTTTTGCTGCTCTTTTCTGCACTTTTTCCAGTCTCTCAGCATCTTTTTTATAATATGGTGACCAAAACTGGATGCGGTATTCTAAGTCTGGTCTTACTAAGGTTTTATAATGCGGTGGTAATCCTTCATGTGTTCTTGATGCTATCCCTCTGTTAATGCAACCTAGAATTGCATTGAGGTTTTGGCTGCTACTGCACACTGCTGGATCATATTGAAGTGCTCGTCCATTAGGGCTCCCAGATCCTTCTCACAGTTACTGCTATTGAGCCAGGTTTCACCTGATCTGTACCTGTACATTTGATTTTTCTTGCCTAAATGTAGAATTTACTTACCATTGAATTTCATTTTGTTAGATATGGTCCAGTGTTTTAAGTCTGTCAAGATCCTTCTGTATCTTGAGCCTATCTTCAAGAGTATTGACTGTTTGTGCCAGCTTGCTATCCTCTGCAAATTTGATGAATTTCTCTTCTATCCCTCATCTAAATCATTTTTGAAGATATTGAAGAGTTCTGGGCCTAAAACAGAGCCTTGAAGTACTCCGCTGCATGCAGGTAGTTCTCAACTTGTGACCACAATTGGATCCAACTATTCTGTTGCTAAGCAAGACAGTTGTTAAGCGAATTTTATCCCATTTTGTGACTTTTCTTGCCACATTTGTTATGTGAATCACTGCAGTTGTTAAGTTAGTAACATGGTTGTTAAGTGAATCTGTTTCATTAACTTTGCTTATCAGAAGTTCACAATAGATGATCACATGACTCCGTGACACTGCAGCCATCATAAATATGAATCAGTTGCCAATATCTGAAATTTGATCATATGACCGTAGGGATGCTGCAATGGTTGTAAGTGTGAAAATGGTCATAAGTAACATTGTTCAGTGCTTTTCTAACTTTGAATGGTCACTGAATGAACTGTTGTAAGTCAGCAACTACCTGTACTTCCCTCCATGTAGATGCAGTTCCATTAAAAGATTACACATTGAGTGCGACTGATCAGCCGGTTATGAATCTGTCTGGTGGTGATGTTGTCTAACCAACATTTTTCTATCTTATCAAGTAGTAGGTTGTGGTCTACTTTATCAAATGCCTTAGTGAAGTTCAAGTAGATTATATTCACAGCATTTTGCAATTTTGTCACATTGTCAAAGAACACAATAAGATTTGTCTGACATGATCTGTTTTTCACAAAACTATGTTGGCTTCCGGTTATTACTTTGCTTACCTCTAGCTGTTTGCAGATTCGTTGCTTCATTATCTTTTCCAGAGTCTTCTTAGATACTGATATCAGGCTGATAGGTCTCTAGTTTTTGGGATCCATTTTTTCCCTTTTTTGAAGATGGAAACCACATCAACCCAGTGCTCCAGGATCTTTGAAAGATATGGTTCAGTGATTCTGAGATCATGTCTGCCAATTCCTTCAGAATCTTGGGGTGTAATTCATCTGGTCCAGGTGATTTGAAGTTATCTAGAGTTGATAGGTGTTCTCTTACCATTTTCTTGCTTACTTTCACTTGTATTCCTTCTCTCCATTTTAAGTATGTTTTTTGAAAATTGAATTGTTTTTTCCTTCTGTGTGAAGACATGCAAAAAAATGAGTTAAGCAATTCTGCTTTCTCTCTGCTGCTCATCACCTTCTTGCCATTTTCTCCCGTTAATGGACCAGTCATTTCCTTGACCTTTTTCTTGTTTTTTATATTTTTTACAAATAAGATTTTTTATTTTTGACATATGTTGCAAACCTTAGTTCATTTTGAACTAACTTCATCTGACTTCATCTTTTCAGGTTCCGGCTAATTGCTGATATTCTACCTTAGTTATGTGCCCCTCTTTCCACTTTATATACTTGTCTTTTTTTGTCTTTCAGTTTATCAGAGTTCTTTGTGCAGATATCTTATTTTTCTTCATTGGAATTGTGCTAGACTGGGTTTTTATAATTTCACTTCTCAAAGTTTCCCAAGCTTATTGCTTTGATTTTCCCTTGAGGATTTTCATCAAGCTTTCTCTTAAGTTTATTGAAATCAGCTCTCCTAAAGTCAGAGACTCTAGTTTGACTTTTTTTCTATTCCTTGTGCTTGCCCAATTTTAAATCTCAATATTGCATTGTCATCCCCCCAGATTCCTGTAATTTCAACCCCTTCTATCGTTTCATCCCTCTTAGTGAGAATTAAGTTCAGTATGACTGACCCTCTAATTCTCTTCTCTACCTTTTGGGAGACAGGTTAGCTGCTAGGTTTGTCAGGAATCTGATCTTTCACTAGGAGTTCCTCAGAATGTAATTATTCATTTACTTTGAAAGGAATGGCAGACATTTATCTTTTTATCTTACAAATATTTTGCTTGAAATAGGGTACATATGTCTTTATTGAGAAATTTATCCATTTACATTATTTTGTAAAAACAGTTTATAATTTTTTCAACATCCAGTCCCAAAGTGAGGCACAACTGCAAGCAATTAACAATAAATATTAATTTAAATAACATACAATAAAAATATTCTTAAGACTAGCAACAGCTTAGAGATGAAGATGAGCTTAATATAAAAATCCGAAAGCACTAGTTTAAACAAATGTGTTTATGGACAAGTATGATTTAAGTTTGGACTGTCTGTTTGAAAGTCTTGGTAGTAAGCATATCTGAAAAAGAAGGAATCCCATAGCTAACATACTAGTCAGATTGTTCTCTTTCAGGTCATTGATTGGTAGATGCCACACATTGAAGAGACTTATTTAATGGGGAAGTTTATAAGGGTATAAGTACTCCTTTAAATATTCAATTCTGATCTACACAGGTAGTCGTCGATTTATGATCACAATTGGGACCAGATACTTCATTATTAAGCACTGTGATTGTTAAGTGAGGCATCATATAACCACACCCAATTTTACAACCTTTTTTGTTGCAGTTCTTAAGTGAATCACTCCAATAAGTGTGACATCGTGTGATTGTAACTTGAGACCTTCGATGCCAGTTTCCTCATTCACTTTGCTTTCCAGAAGCTGATTGGGAAGATCTCAAACAACCAAGTATAACCCTGGGACACTGCAGCCATCATAAATGTGAGCTGATTGCCAAATTCCTAATAATGCAGGGAGCTGTGATGGTTGTAAGTGTGGGAACCTGTAGTAAATAATTTTTTCAGCACATTGTAACTCTGTACAGTCACTAAAAGAATAGTCATATGTTGAGGACTACCTGTATATAGGTCTCTGTATCATACTCTAAATTTGATTCATTAGGAAATTTGCAGCCACTACGTCTCCTTCAGAACAGATAGCGTCCTCTTAAGCAACTAACTAATGATTCAAGATCAAAGGTGGTACCCTAACTAGCATATTACCATTATTAATTTTGAAATTAGTAGCACATATATATTCTAGGAATTTTTGAAGTTGGCAAACCAGCAGGAACTGGAAGGGCTATGGTTTGCCATACAAGTACCTGTATCTTGACTGGGAATGTTGTTTCTAGGAGCATCTGCAAGTAATACACTTGTTCCTTCAGTATGACTTAAACTCTCAAAAAGTAGGAAACCTTCCTGATTTCTAGACAAGAAAACCCACCTATCCAGAATGCTTTTGTTCTGCCAGGATTCAGTCTGTCATCAAGTCCAGAATGCATAGCTTTTTTTGTTCCAGTAATAAATATAGTGTAGCTATTAACATAGTGATAAATTTCCTAATGTCTGCTCTTATTGACTTTATACACTTCTTAAATAACATTGGGAACAAATTAGAATACTTTGGAACTATTACATTATCCATAAAGAGGAAGAAATCAAGAGAGCAAGTTGTTGGATGAACATTTTTAGGCAACTTGTCCGTGTCCTCGTAGAAAGGGTGGCACAGCATGAATAATAGATAGCAATCATAATTTTGCCAGGAAGTTACTGCATGATACAACATTTATAGTGAATACAGTCTGTATTATTTATTTTATTTTATTTATTTGTTTATATTTTTATATCGCCTTTCTCCCCGAAGGCGGTGCACAGCCATCTAAAAAACAGGCTGGTGCAAAAATTTAAAAAGCCGGGAAAATACATCCAATTTAAAACTGGATCTAGGAATTTAAAAGGTCTAAAATATCTAAATTCTTTCATTTACGGAGAGATAGTGTGAGTCAGGCCAGGCCA
>JANHFO010003072.1:83854-114855 GCA_032468095.1 Pareas carinatus | reverse complement strand
GACATCCTCCGAAAATAAGACCTACTTACAGTTTTGCCTCTCACTGAAATATAAGGCATCCCCCCAAAATAAGACCTTCCTGATAATAAGGCCTCGGACTCCGGCTCTGGGTGGCCTCAGTGGAAAAATAAGACACCCCCTGAAAATAAGACCTAGCGCATCTTTGAGTGCAAAAATTTATATAAGACAGTGTCTTATTTTTGGGGAAACACAGTATAAGTGTCATTTGACACTTTTTCCAGTGTCATTGTTACTTTGAATGGTCACTAAATGAATGGCTGTAAGCCCAAGAACTACCTGTAATTGAAAGACAATCTTGGTTAATAAAAATGAAAATGAATAGATACTTTGCTTTGGAAGAAATCAAATCAGATTTAGAATGGAGGATACTTAACTTTGCTAAAAGTGTGAGAAAAAGATCTTCCAGTAATAGTTGACTGCAAATTGCATGAGTCAATGGAGTGATGGAACTGTGAAAATGTACAGTTGCAACCTTAGTCTGCACCAAAGAAGTATGGTTATAAAACCATAAAAATTAATAATTTGACTTTATTCTACATTGCGCTGATCCTATCCTGTCTGTTTCAGATAGGAGTCATCCATCCAGTTTGTTCATTCTGTATGGGGGTGCCAATAAGTTTTTCATATGAGAGGAAGCAAGGCCCTGATGTCCCATAACTATGAAATTATCTTCCTCTGGAGAATCAGTCAGTGCCCTGTCCAATACATTTTGGAAACTAATTAATCGGAGCTTTCACACAGCCTTTTAAAGTATGAAAATCTACTGCAGTTGCTTATGTTGATGGCAGTGTTAATAGATTGGTTATTGTTTTATGGATTTTGTATCTCAGATTTTATTAATTGGACATTAGACTTATTCACCCCCTTTTGAAATTTTCTTTTAAAAAGTAAACTCTTCTATTTAATTTTAAACTATTGTTGTAAAGTAAGTTTAACCATTATCTAATACAGGGCTTTTCAACCCGTGATAGGTGTACCAGTGGTGCTACGCCGTTACCTGGTAGGTGGTATTGACGAAGTTGCTGTCCCTGGCAATGGCAAAGACTGCGAGGTGCACACTAAGAGTGAAGTCGGCTGGGCTGCGATGCTCTGGGAGTCAGAATTCGTGTGCTTTGGCACCAGCTGATAGGCGCTTCTGAAAGCATTTCTGGAGTGCTGGTCAACTGTAGTTAAAAGCACACGAATTCTGAGTCCCAGAGCATCGCAGCCCAGTCGACTCTGCTCCAGGTGTGACTTCTTCATTGGGGTGAGAGGGAAGAGAAAAGGAAGGGAGGGAAGAGATGGAGAGAAGTGCTGGTGAGCTGTAGCCAAAAATGTGCCAATTTTGAGTGTTGCTGCCCAGCCAACTTTGCTCCAGGCATGTGCCTCGCTGCCTCTGCCATCTCCAGAAGCAGTAACTTTTTGTTTGGGGTGAGGGAGAAGAGAAAGGGAGGAGGAGAGGGGAGAGAGGAGAACATATAAAAGGAGACACAAGCAGAGAGATCAAAGAAGGAATAGGCAGTCTTCCTTCTAACGAAGACTGTGGAAGGAGAGCCCAGCAGGCAGTGAAAGAGAGAGGAGAGGGAGCGAGGAAGAATGACCTACCAGCTATCACCCACCAAGGTAGAGATGCGTATTAATAAATATGGGTAAATTCCTCATATATTCATCAGTGCAAAGGGAAAGTGATTCAGCAAATTAGGCACCACGAAAGAAATTAAAACCGGCACCGAATTGAAAATACAGTGAAGATTATTTGAAGTTTGGATTTTATTTTATGGAAGAAAGCTATCAATAGCTTCCTGTTTGTGTTTTCTGCAATGAAGTACTTACTATCCAAGCATTCCATGAAGCCTTCTTTGCTCCAGAGACATTTTATAACAAAACATAAAGACAACACCGAAAAGTCAGTAGCATTTTTTGTGAAGAAGAGAGACGAATATATAAAATGGTGTGCTGCTTTTGCAAAGCCCACAACCATCTCAAAAAAATGTCTGGAAGCATCTTATGAATTGTCCTTGATAGCAGCTAAACAAAATAATCCTCACACAATCATTGAAGAAGTCGTGGTTCCCTCTGCCATTGCAATTGCTTCAATTCTCTCTGATGAAAAAATGATTGATGCTATTTGCAATATTCCATGTTCTCACAACACCATCCAAAAATGAATACAATATATGGCCACAGACGTTACTCAACAAGTGGTGGAAAAGATCACAGCAACACAAATATTTGCATTCAATTGACATCGCTGGTGAAGCGCAATTGTCTTTGTGTGTGTTCCTGATTCAGACAATATAGTGGTACACGTATTATTTTGCCTCCCACTACCTGGCAGAATGACTGGAGAAGAAATATTCACAATAATTGACATTTTTTTCAGTGAACATGGAATATTATGGACTTTATGTGTAGCAATTTGTTCTGATGGTGCAGCAGCTATTATAGGAAAAGCTTCGAGTGTGATAGCATGAGCTAAGGCAAGAAACAGTTCCATTGTTTTAAATCAGTGGTCACCCCAGCAGTCGCACCAGTGGTGGGCCTCAGCAACATTTGTGTGGATTGTGGGGGCTCAGCCCGGCCGGCAGGAGAACTCCAAAAAAGAGCCATTTGTGAAAACGGGAGGGGGAGGGAATGTCGAAGAGCTCTGCTCAAGTGGGCGTCGGTTGATTTCTTTGAAATTGAGGAAAGTGGAAAAGGAAACAACAATGCAAGAACCGATAGCAGCCTTTACTACTGGTTTTATTAAAGAATTTAAAGGAGGGAAGTTTGTTTATTAAATTTGTATGCCGCCCCACTCCAAGGACTCAGGGTAGCTCACAATATATTAAAACATTCACATTAAAAAAATTTAAAACGCACTCACATACCATTCATGGCCGGACCTCACCAGATCACCAAGCAAAGTCAATGATCCCAAGCCTGCCGGAAAAGCCAAGTCTTCAGAGCTTTTCGGAAGGCCAATAGAGTGGGGATGGTTCGGATCTCTGGAGACAACTGATTCCAGAGAGCTGGGGCAGTCACAGAGAGGGCCCCCCCCCGTGGGCCTGCCAGCCGGCATTGTTTAGTTGATGGGACCCAGAGGAGACCAACTCTGTGGGATCTTACCAGTCGCTGGAAACTATGCAGTAGAAGGCGGTCTGGAAGATAGCCTGGCCCCAAGCCATGTAGGTCTTTAAAGGTAATAACCAACACCTTGAATTGTGCCCGGAGACCAATAGGGAGCCAGTGCAGCTCACGGAGAATTGGTGTAATGTGGGTGTATCTAGGTACACCCACAACGGCTCGCGCGGCTGCATTCTGGACCAACTGCAGTCTCCGGACACTTTTCAAGGGTAACCCCATGTAGAGCCCATTACAGTAATCTAACCGTGAGATGGTAAGGGCGTGAGTGACTGTGCAGAGCGCCTCCTGATCCAAATAGGGTTGCAATTGGTGCACTAGGTGAACCTGTGCAAAAGTCTCTCTAGCCACAGCAGTCAGATGGTGGTCTAATTTTAACTGTGAATCTAGGAGGACACCCAAATTGCGAACCCGTTCTGAGGGGGGCAGTTTCTTTCCTCCCAGGACTATGGATGGACAGCCAGTATGATCCTTAGGAGGCAACATCCACAGCCGCTCGGTCTTGTCTGGGTTGAGTCTGAGCCTGTGGACCCCCATCCAGACCCTCACAGCCTCCAGGCACCGGCCCATCACGCCCGCCGCTTCACTGAATTGACGCTGGGTAGAGCTATATAGCTGTGTATCGTCAGCATATTGCTGATATCGCACCCCGTATCGTCGGATGATTCGCCCAGCGGCTTCATGCAGATGTTGAATAGGAGGGGAGAGAGGACCGAGCCCCGAGGCTCCCCTCCTCTCACCAACACCGACTGTGACCGACCAGAGCGATGGGAGAACCACCGTAACACGGTGCCTCCCACTCCCAAATCTCTCAGTCATCCCAGAAGGATACCACGGTCAAGGGTATCGAAGGCCGCTGAGAGGTCAAGTAGCACCAAGATGGAGGAGTGACCCTCATCTCGGGCTCGCCAGAGATCATCCATCAATGTGATCAGAGCGGTTTCTGTGCTGTAGCCAGGCCTGAAACCAGACTGAAAAGGGTTTAGGTAATCTGCTTCATTCACTGACCGTAGAAGTTGCATTACCACCACTTTCTCTACAACCTTCCCCAAAAGGGGTAGGTTAGAGACTGGATGAAGGTTTTTTAGTTCTGCTGGATCCAGGAATGGCTTCTTGAGGAGGGGCCTTACAAGCGCTTCCTTTAAAGGTTGCAGGAAGGACCCCTCACTCAGGGTCACGTTGATTAACGCCTGGATCCAGCCTCGTGAAATCTCCCTACTAGCTGAAATCAGCCAGGAGTCCAGTAAGCAAGTGGAGGTACTCATCGCTCCTACAGCCTTGTTTACTTCCTCAGGTGTCACTGGTTCAAACTCTTCCCACACAATCGGACTAAGACCTGCCCCTGTCATCTCGGTAGACTCTGCCCAATCAGAGTCCAGGCCCATCCGAATCTGGACAATTTTATCCAGCAGAAACTGTGCAAATTCCTCAGCTCTACCTTGTAAGGGCTCTTCTGCTCCTTCAATGTTAAGAAGGGAGCGAGTTACCTTAAACAAAGCAGCTGAGCAAGATTCTGTGGACGCAATAAGGGCGGGAAAATATGAGCATTTTGCTGCCTGTATTGCCACCAAATAAGTCCTAATAAAGGATCTTAACAGTGTTCGGTCAGATTTGGATTTGCTGGATCTTCAGCATTGCTCTAGGCGTCTCTTCTGGCGTTTCATCTCCCTGAGCTCCTCAGTAAACCAAGGAGCTTTTCTGAATCCACTGCCATTGAGAGGTCGCAAAGGCGCAATTCGATCCAAAGCCCAAGATGCAGACTTATGCCAGGCAGCAGCTAGAGTCTTGGCCAAACTGTGGACAAGAGAGTCAGGTATCAACCCAAGTTCCTTCTGAAACACTCAGATATGACCCCCCGGTTTGGTATGAATGGCATACCTAGCCTGCCGAAGATGAGAGGGGCTACTAGGATGGTCCACAAGCCTTAAAGGGACCAAGGTTGGAGACCTCTGCATTAGAGGGTTCAAAATAAGGGGACTAAAATCTAATTGATCTAAGCATTTATCTATAATTTCCAATGATTGCTAGTCTGAAAAAAAAAATCCCTGTCTCAGAAGCAGTGAGTTTAGTAAGATAAAAGGAAAACCCCATACTTGCCACAATCAAGGAAATGCAATTTCTGGGGAATCCCCCGTGTTCCATCCCATTTATGCCTCATCTGTGGCACTAACTCTGCTAAACCACAAATAGGTGTCTTGATTATTTATAGACGTTATGAAGAATAGGAGAAAAGGTAGGTATGTTTCAGATGTCACCTGTATCCATTCATGAATTCTAATAGACTAGTTATGAGATGTAGGGAAATACCCTGCTGTTTTCTCTGAGCATTCTCTTAAATTATGAGAAACGCACACTTTAAGGCTAGAATCTCTCTCTTCAAACCTCGGTGTCTTTGATGCTGTTAGACTCCCCGCTCCGCAGAATTATTATTTTTAAAAATTAATTTAAAAAAGGAATAAATTAGAAACCGGCATGATGCAAAAAGACAGAGATTTCTTTGATAGACCACAAGATCTGATATGACTCTAAGCTATTTATGAAGAGTAGAATATGTCTTATTTTACTCTTCTCATGATTCTCATCCAAAATCTCAGATGTTTTCATGAAAACCTGAGTGCCTTGGTTCCTGGGTTCACAAACAATTTTAAGTTGGAGAAATAGAAAAAGAGTCAAATTCATCACTAAGCAGTAAATGTCCTTCTTTAATGTTGCACTCTCTATTTATCTTCTACAGAGAACAACTTGGAATCCCAATCTAGATGATTGAAGGATAGTCTTCTTCATCAGAAGATGGTAAAAACTAATATTAATTCAGATTAATAAAAGGGAAGGCACTAAAAATAGTAAAAACAAGGAAAAATTACTTTGAATCAAGCTCATTCTAGGGAAATTCACAGACAAATGATAGCTAGGGAGCTCTGGAAGTTGAAATCCACACATCTTAAAACTGCTGAGGTTGAAAAACATTTATCAAAATCTTGCTGCCCACTATCGAAAAGTCAATGCAATGCCCATCTTCCCCATCTTGTTAAATGTCAGCTCTGCCAGAACAATTTCTGAACATTTACTATTGATCGGCCAGCTTTTGGAAGGGGGGTGGAATATAAATACTTCAGATAAAATAAATGCAGGCATTCCTCACTTAGCAACTTAGCAACCACAGCTGTGACCAGCAACTCGGTCATTAAGTGGAACAGTCACAAAGCAAAACCACTATTATGCTTATGATTTTACTTCAGCTTTGCTTTGCCTTGCAGACATATGAAGTTTATAAATGTGAGGATTGATCGTCAAGTTACTTTTTCAACACTCTGGTAGCTGTGAACCGCCGCTAAACAAAGCAGTTGCTGAAGGAGGGTTACCTGTAAATGAATTTCTCCTGACTCAGTAAGCAGGTGCTGTAACACACCTGTATATAAAGATCTGAATGTAGATCCACCAAAAGCCATGCTCAAAAAAAGGGCAGAGAATAATGCACTAGCACTAAATATTAACTGAACAAACATTGGCTTATTTTCACCTGGCCAAGCAATCTGTACTCCCACCAATAAATCAGAATTTATTTTCACCATGTGTGTCAGGACACACCAGGAATTTGTCTTAAGTGATAGTGCTCACAACTACATACATACACAACAAGAATACAATCAAGATACATTCGAAGTCAGTTTGAATATATAAGCATAATCACGATCATTTGTATATGTGCATAATCGTGATCATTTGTATATATAGGAGAATATTTGTAGTTCATGATTGAAATGAGGGATCCTTGGTGCTGTCTGAGCTTTACAGGCATTTCATTAAGAAAACTAGATAATATCATCAGTGCTAGCACTAGCCCTAGCACTCATAATGTTATCTAGCTTGGGTAATGAAATGTCTGCAAGAAAACAACGAAGCTCAGAGAGCATGTTGCCCATTGTTTTCGTTACAACCGTTTATTTAGTCATAGTCAGTATTGCAATTATTCTCCTTTTAAGACACAAGCAATTGTTGTCTTCCTACAGTAACAGTTGTTGTAATCTTCAGTACTTAAAAAGAGGAAAAATCGATTCAACTCCTTTCCCTGGCTGGGCTTGCAGTCTTCACCTCCACATGCCATTTGGACTGGGGGTAGTCGACTGAACAAGGGCTGAGGAAATGTTCCAAAGCTCCCATGGATCTATTTGTCCAATTGCGCATTCCAAACATGACCGCAAAATGTAAGTTGCAGTTCCAACAAACATGGGGGGGAAATTCTTCACGGTGATGCCCTTAGATTTTATTTTTTTTGTATATGTGTGCCTTTGAGTCAGTGTTAACTCCTGGAGAAGTTTCTTTGGTTTTCTGAGCAAGATTTTGGAAGTGGTTTGCCACTGTCCTCTTCCTAGGGCTTCCTTAGGTCCCACAGTTGAACTGGTACACTAGACTGGCTTTTTGAATTTCCTTAAAAGAAAATAAATCCGAAGTTACCGTTATCTGGTTATTGTAAGCACTTCCTTTAGCGTTGTGTGTTAAATTTAAGTAGTAGCCAATTAAATGCCTAGAGAGGAGGAGGAAAAATCATCTCTTTCCACTGCACAATTTGATCTAAACAGCTGTGAAGAGAAAAGGCAGCACAAAGGAAAAGAAACAGAATAAGCGCATGACAGTGCTAAGCAAAGACCAGGAATGTGATAAATCCAGCAATAAAGCAGTGTGTATTGTAGTTAAGATGTTGACCGTTGAGATCAGGAATCAAGTGCCCACTTTAAATATGGAGCTGATGAAAAACTTTGGGCCAGGTATCTCTAATTTAACTTACTTGTTTGAAGGACACGAAGCTCCTATTTTATTATTTTATCATTCATTCATTCATTCATTCATTCATTTCCTGCCTTTATTATTATTTTAAATAACTCAAGGTGGCGAAAATATCTATTTTCTACACAGCAAGAAGCCTGTGAGGTGAGTTGGGTTGAGAGACAGTGCCTGGCTTGGCAAGGTCACCCAGCTGGCTTTCATGGCTAAAGTAGAACTACAGTAGAACTACAGTAGAAGTCAGAATTTCCAACTTTCCAGCCTAGTGCCTTAGCCACTAGACCAAACCCTAGAAGCTCCTAGAAGTCATATTAGCTACAGATTTTCTACACAGTACAATAGTCTATGACTTACAACTTATAATGGAGCCTGCCTGTTGCGTATATACATAAAACTTCCCCTAATGGTTGCATGTCAAATTGACCATTAAGTGAGACAGCCTCATTTAAGGACTTCCACCCACCCTCTGCTCTTTCTGGGTTGTGGCCTGTCAGCCGCCGGGAGAGTCAACAGTCGAATCAGAAAAGGATGTGATGGAGGGGAAGGTTGGGCCAGCCTCAATACACTCCAAGGGCTACGATGAAGAAGAGAGAATGGAGCTGTCACAGAGAAAGACAGAGGTGGAGCCTGGGATGTCCGTTAGTCCCCAGATGGGGAAATGGCTACCTCCATGTTGTGATTCAGGAGGGGAGGAACTGCTGAGGCCGGTGCTTGATGCAAGGATGCCAAAGGCAGAAGAGAGGAAAACAACAAGAGGCCTTCAGGGCAGAAGAGCCGTCACTGCTAGCTGAGCCCCACCCCAGCTGGGGATAAAAGACAGGGAGCGGAGACAAATAGATTTAGCAGACAACTATTCATCTCTCTGCCAGTCAGCTACTCATAGTCTGAGCTTCTAAATCTTGTTTTGGAACTTTACCGGAGTTCTTCCTTGGAATCTGTGGCGCTGATAGCCGAGCACTTTCTGAATGTGTGTGCATGTCTGATGTTAAGAAGGAGGGAGCTCACCTTCCAGGACCCCCTCTGCCGGCATGGTGAGAAAAAAAGATAAACTCTTGGTGTGTTGTGGCCTCTGCTGTTTGTAGGTATTCAGAGACTTTATTAGTCTGCCATGAAGAAAGAGACTTATTGCTGGAAATTGCTGATGCTTCTAAATAAAGGGAAAGAGAGCAAGCATTGTCCAAAGACATCCCTGTGGTCATGTGATCGGCATGACTAGGCGTCAAAGGTACACAGACCTCTGCTACCATCCCACCAAAGTGGTCCTTATTTTTCTACTTGCTTTTTTACATGCTTTCGAACTGCTGGTTGGCAGAAGTTGGGACAAGTAACGGGAACTCACTCCATTGCGCAGCACTAGGGATTCAAACTGCCAAACTGCTGACTTTCCAATCAACAAAGTCGGTGTCTTATGCACTGAGCCACTGCGCCCCCACAACTCCATATATTGTCCTTAATCAGCTCCACCACCTGCTTTTGAAAAGTAAAATGAAAATACCCAATCCCTAGGCAGCCAGTTTGAATTAATCAGTTTATACATTTTCACTCACTGGAATCTGGTTAGATGTACCTGGAAATGGAAATATATTTACTAATGCAAAGGGAAATCAATTACTAAAATGAGGATTTTTTTCTGATTCAAGTTAGGATTAACTGTGTTCCTAAATTGATGTGATTTAGATTCAAATAGTGATGACAACCAATGACTGCATTCTACATTCTATGCACCTGAAAATTTTTTAAATGTCACCAATATGCAATGACTCTGAAACCAGCCTCTGTAAAAGCAAGAAGTTTTAAAAGCTGGCAAGGAAAGAAAGGGAGTCTCTGATGGCCATTTCTAGCTTAATAGCTTTTATCAGTGAGGCATACCCTTTATGGCATTCGAACCTGGGCTGGATTACATGTTAGGCTAATGTCTTAGGCACTGAGCCATAGGTTCTTCTCTCTCTTGACTTGTACCAGGGGATCTTAGGCTTTTTTTATGAGGCACCTGTTTTTTTTCTGAGTACAGAAGGGAGTGAACTACTCCCTTTTTGCCTTTTTGCCCCAGACTAGGAGCTTTAGCCAGCCTGTCACTAATGTTTGGATTCAATGGAGCAGTTGGGACACTGCTTGTGTACCTCTCTTCCTGTTGCCCAGAGATTTTCTGCCCTAAGCTGTTGATTTCCATTCCTGGGCTGTCAATGGAGTCCCCAAAACTGTTGGTTCTTGGAGATTTGAATCTGCCACCTTTCAGTGTTGAATCTGGGGAAACTCATGAGTCTATGGACTTCAATTAATCAATCAATCAGAATAGAGTTGAAGGGGACCTTGGAGGTCTTCTAGTCCAACCCCCTACTCAAGCAGGAGACCTATACAATTTGAGACAAGTGGCTCTCCAGCCTCTTTTTAAAAATCTCCAGTTATGAAGCACCCACAATGTCTGTAGGCAAGCTGTTCCACTGGTTATTTCTTCTAACTGTTAGGAAGTTTCTCATTAATTTCAGGTTGCTTCTCTCTTTGATTAGTTTCCATCCATCGTTTCTTGTCTTGGCTTCTGGTGCTTTGGAAAATAAGTTAACCCCCTCATTTTTTCCAGCAGCCCCTCAAATGCTGGAATACTGCCATTCTGTCACCCCTAGTTCCTCTTTTCTCTAGACTAGCCATATGTAGATCCTGTCTCTATTGATGGCTGATTTGTCAGAGTACCAGGCTTCTAAGAATTGTCTTGCATCTTTAGACTTGACTTGGTCTAGGATGGTCGCACTTTCGCAGTTGTCAAGATTGAATGCTCTAGCACCTACTTGCTTCTTCGCTATCAGCTTGCCATTCCCAGGAAGGGGGTTGAGAATGTATTAGGATGGGTAGGATAGAGAAACAAAAACTCTATGCCTTCTTCTTTTGACCGTGAGACATTGAAACACCCTCAAGGCCATCTCAAGCAGGTGTGAGATGGAAGCAGACAGTTCCCATAACAAAGTTCACTTGTTTATTTGGACCACATGATGGACTGAGGGATTGGCTAACAAAATATAAAAGTTTAATTATACGGACTTGGATGTGGAAAATTCAGAGTTGGATTTACTTCGACTGTACCTATGCATGCAATGGAAAATGCTAAGACTTTTGTAAGCGGAATGACCCAGTAGTTTTATTTTTGGATTCCATAGCGGGACTGTTGACTGGTTAAATCTGTCCATGTACTATGAAATTAAAGAATTTTCATCATGACTTTTGACTGCTAGCTGGTGTTCATGGATGCTTTCTGCTAGTCTTCTGTTTGTCCTACATACTGACTGTTGCAGTTTTTACATTGATGTTGTTGGTGACTCCTGCTTTTTCTGTGGAGCCTGATGGATCTTTTGGTTTGCTTACGTTGTTTTGGAAGCCCGTGGTTGTTTTGTGTGCTATGCTGCTGCCATGTGACTGTAATAGTCTGTTGGTGGTTTATGAGATATTTTTGATGTGTGGCAATGTTATTCTTTTCACAGCTTGTGTTGGTTGTGCTATATTGGGTTGTGTGGTCAGGCATTTTTTTGGTGAAGTTGTATAGATATCAATTGTGTTCATCTAAATCAGTGATTCCCAAAGTGGGCGGTATCACCCCCTGGGGGTGGTGGGAAGGAAGGCCGGCGCTGGGAAACCAGGGTGTGGCAGGGGGCGCTAGAAGGCTGGGGGACAGCAGGGGGGCACTAAGAGACCAGGGGAGTGTCCAAAACTTGGACTACGGGCCCGAAGCGCCCAGATCTCGGCCCATCCCGTAGGAGCGTTCAGAGCTCAGCCTGTGCACCCGGAGCGTCCAGAGTTTGGCCGGCCCCGCGGGAGTGCTCAGAGCATCCAGAGCTTGGCCCGCTTCAAGGGAGCGCCTGGAGCACCCAGAGCTCTGCCTGCTCCGCAGGAGCGTCCAGAGTTTAGCCCTGAGTTAGGGCCGGCTGGAGAGCGAGTGATGAGGGGGAAGTGGAGTGCGAGAACGGTATGCTTTTATTTGTGCGTGCGTGTCTGTGTGTCTCTCATTCTGTTTATATGTGTGTGTGCTATTCTGAATAATGCTATTTATAGGGAGTGGGGTGGGGGGCACTGAGGATAAGTTTGTGGCACCAAGGGGGCAGTGGACTGAAAAAGGTTGGGAACCACTGATCTAAATAGTATTCTCACACTGCTTCTCTTGTGAGAGTTGGCTTATTACTTTGGTAGTTAAGTACTTGGTTGATCTGGATGGTTTTTCGGGGAATTTGTTTCTAGTTTACCATTGCAATCTCTGCCTGATAAGGATATATAGGAAGGATAGCCTGTGGTTGTTCTTTCTCCTTTGTGAACTGGATTCCTTTGAAAATGTTGATGATTTTGTAGGTGTTCTCTAGTTGGTTCTCTTTATTATGGTAAAGGTCTATTAACATCTTTTTTTGCATTGTGGCAACCAAAAATGGATGCAATATTCCAGGTAGGGTCTTACTAAGGCTTTATAAAGTGGTACTAACACTCCGTGTGATCTTGATTCTATCCCTCTATTAATTCCTCTAGAACTGTGCTGTTTTTTGGGGGGACTGCAGCACATTGCTGGCTCATATTTAAGTGATTGTCCACTAGGACTCCTAGATCCCTCCAACAGTTACTACTATGGAGCCAGATGCCACCTATTCTATACCTATGCATTTGGTTTTTTCTGGCCTGAATGTAAAAGCTTACTTTTCTCATCACTGAATTTCATTTTGTTAGATAGGGTCCAATGTTCAAGTTTGTCAAAAATCCTTCTGTCGGAGCGAAACACTTCTGTATGAGAAAACAACTTTTTTATGAGAAAGTGGTTTTCCCTTTCTCATAATTTTAGGACCTGAGTCACCATTTGAAACTGCATGGTGAGAGATGCAGGAAAAAACAGCAAATGGTGAGATAATGGAGGACTGTACATTAGTTATATCAATATTTGTCATAAATTGATAAACAAAAAGGCTATACAGGATTACATGATAAGCATTATGTTATGTTCAAAATAAAAGTTTGCCGGTATGTTAGGGTCACTAACCTCTAAATTCAGCAAACATTTGCTTTATTGTTTTCTGAAAAGAGAAATTTAAGAGAATCTTAAATGTGAATGCTTTTTTTTTTTAGCTCTGTCTGCCCAATAATTTGAGGTGGGGCAAAATGAAAGAGAATTTGACAATATAAGATTGTCCATAAAATATTTTGGCTATATAAATGTTTTAAATAAATAAATAAAATAGTTTATTTGCCAAGAAACAGTACAGTATCCAGAGTTAGATGCTAAACGTAATTCACTGTTTGTGGAAATAGTAGGGTTGTTTTGTTTTTGTTTTTTCTTAAAAAAACCCTACTTATATAGGAAGCAATCTTTCTTTCTGTTAAATTAAAAGGTTATGATTTTTAGAGAAACGTTTGTTTGCTGTTTCAACTGTTTAAAATATTACATTAAATTTTTTACCACAGGAAAATAATGTGCCCAGGGAATTCATAAATAAACATGATACAATCAATTTAAAAAAATTAGCCACCTACGGGGCTCATATAGTTTAAGAAGTACATAACTCACTGCTCAAGCACTCAATGTCCCTGTCTAAAGAAAGTGAGAAGGTGGGGGAAAAACTTGAAGGGAAAAAGTATAGACTTCATTGGCAGGTTTCTATTGCACGATTGTCTGCATTCCTTCAGAATAGAAATTCCAAAGTGTCATCAATGGAAGGAAAAAAATATTTCCTAGTCAGAATTTGAAAAGGTGTAAAAACCTGTGTCACCTAGCCTTTCTTTTTTTCTTTTTTTTGCAAAATTTACACTGTGCGTGTCTAGATCTAGAGCTAGACATAAATTCGCGCTTATCGACTAGTTAACCCTATTCAAGTAATTGCACAATGTATGAAAGATTACATTTATGTCTTATTGTACTAATCTTAGTTTCTGTAGATGGAACACCTTTAATCAAGCAAGCTGGCATAGATGCAATATTGGATGATATCAGAATGCTTCTAACTATTTTGCCAGTAAGTATATAAATTTATTATCTGTTACACCAATTTGTTATATTCTAAATCTAAATTTACTTCTTTTACAGCCCAATGAAGATAAATTATACACACCAAAGAATGTAGAGGTAAGTGGAATGTATGTATATATTCTTTTATAAATCAAATTTGCAAGTTAGGCATGTATAAACAAAATACCAGAAATGATATGACTTGAATTTTATGTACACAGTTCTGCTTGAAAATCTCAGTTTTGCTTTAATGCATGATGTCAGCTAACAGATGAAAGATGCAGGCTGTACAGATTAAAAGTAATTAATTTTGTATTAATAGACATTGTATAGTTCTTCTAATATTGTTTCAATTTTAAGGGAAGTTTCTACCTTTTCACCTTTTCAACTATGCTGTCAAGAGGGTTGCTTCATGCTGCTTGAATTATAAGAATTACAATTTTAAAGAGAATAGGTGGGGCAGAGTGAGATTTTATTTAATCTTCTCAAAGTCCAATTGATCGTTATGCTGGGGGATGGAGTTGATGACAAGAATAAGATATGTGAACTCTCTTCCCTTGCACAATCTTAGTACCATCAAGAATAGTTTTGAGAAGAGCATGGTAGAAGATACTGAAGAATGCCTCATTTGATTGTCTTATTCTTACAATGAAAGGAGGCAGAACGTCTTCTTGAGCCTGCCACTGTTTTGGATCATATCTACTAACTCATAAATTTACATTAAATTATAAACTGAATGACTGGACAAGTAGAGTATAAAGGGATATCTCAAGCATTATGTTTCATTCAAGTCAAGAGATATCTTTAATCTCTAGATAGAAGACAACATAGAATAACAGAGTTGAAACAGATCTCGGAAGTCTTCTAGTCCAACCCCCTCAAGCAGGAGATCCTGTACCATTTCACATACCCAATTCCTGTAACCATTCTTCGCATATTTTAGACTCCAGCCCCCTAATCATTTTTATTGATCTTCTTTGCACTCTTTCCAGAGTCCCAACATCTTTTTTATATTGTGGTGACCAGAACTGGATACAGTGTTCCAAGAGTGGTCTTACTAAGGCCTTGTAAAGCGGTGTTAGAACTTCACATGATCTTGATTATATTCCTCTATTAATGCAGCCTATGATTGGCTTTTTTGACTGCTGCACTGTTGGCTCATATTTAGATCAGGAATTATTATGTTATGTAATGTACTGTAATGGATACATAATGCTGAAATCAAAAGTATTTTATACTGCAAAATGTAAGCATGCAACTCTCTTCAGCTTCAATGTTCATATTCATATTATTGATGATGTGCCATCAAGTAGTTTTCAACTCTTAGTAATCAGATATTTTTTGGATCTATTCATAACTTGGTCTTTCAAATCAGTCAATGGTGCTCTCATTATCACTGTAACTGACTCCAACCATCTTGCTGTTGATCGTCCTCCTCTTTCCTTCCATCTATTCCAGAATTAGTGCCTTTTCCAGAGATCTAGGTCTTCACATAATGTGTCTAAAGTAGAATAATTTAACCCTTGTCATTTGTGCCTTGATTTTGGGTTGATTTTTGATAATCAATTGGCTGCCAAAGATAACACTACTCTTCCTATCCTACTTCTTTTAAGTCCAACTTTTACTTCCCTAGACTGCCACAGGGTATTTATCTTTTACCATGTCCAAATAAGTTTGATATGTGAACATGTACCTAAGATCAAATGATGAATTATAAAATAATTGAGTATCTTAAATTCTATCACTGAGATATGGTTTAAGGGTTCCTTTTTACTATTTATATTTCAGTCCCCTGTATTCGTTTTACTCAGCAAGAAGTTTATTTAGACTGCTGTCAATTTTGTCTTTTCTTATCAAATACCAAATCTACAAAGGCAAGCAAACTTTATGATCCCTCTATAATTAAAAAAATGCTTTCGTCACAAGGAATGAATGCAATCCAAAGGAAGTAAAGTTACACAGGTAACAAGGCTGGGTCACATACAGACTACTGTAGACATTCACTTAAATTTATGAGGGCTTGAGTCTTGCGGTGGGGGGAGGATTGTGCAGTTTGGTTTGGGCTGGATTGCACTTAGGTTTTACTTTTCCTAGTCTTTGAAATGAAGTTAAGAGTCTCAGATATAGTAAACTAAAGATTTGACATTTGTGAGGGTTTGAAAACAAAACGGTCCACGCAGTTTGGATTAGGCTGGACTACATGGCTTGATAATAAAAACTGCATTGATAATAAAATGATATATCTGTACTTTCACACAAAAAGCACAGATACTATTTCATTCTGTCTTTTGGATTTTTCTAAATTATTTTTCTTTATTATAGAATCCTTTTTATTGATACAGTTTAGCACATCAGTATTACAGACATAGAGTTTTTAAGCTTTTCATTCAAAGTAGAGCAAAACATTAAAAATAACCATTACCATGAATTACCTTCCTCCTCCCTTCCCTCCCTCTCTTCCTCTCCTCTTCCTTCCCTCCTTCCTTCCTTCCTTCCTTCCTTTTCTTCTTCCTTCTCCTCATCTCCTCCTTCCCTCTAGAATTCTTTTTGTTGGTTACATTTCAGATCATCAATATTACAAACATAAAAGTCTTTGGCTTTTTCATTCAGAATAGAGCGGAACATTCAATACCTCTCTCCTCCATTTCTTCCCTCCTCCTTTCATCCTCTCCTCTCCCTTTCCTACTTTTCTCCTTCCTTCCTTCTCTCCCTCCCCCTCCTCTCCCTTCCCTACTTCCCTCTCTTTCCTCACTCCTTCCCTTCCCATTCCTTCCCTTTTTCTTCTTTTCTTCCATCTTCCTCTTCTTTGTTTCCCCCTTTTAAATTATCTGTCTAATTAAAATAACATTTTCTAGCAAAATCTACTTATGGGTGTGCATCCTGTTCATCCGCTATCTTCTTGCTTACAAAAATATAATTTTAAAAATAAAGACACCAGTGACATTGTGTTTTCCACTGTAATAACAATCACATTATCTGCTTAAATTTCCACCAATAAAGTTCTATACATCTTGTCACGTTCCACCTTCTTCTGACTATTTACTTCCTTTTATATCTTCTATAACAGACTATTCCCTTTACGGTAAAAATGAAAAACATTAATCTTATCCAATTACATTTCAACAAAAAGAAACCCTGAATCCTGAATATACATCTTATTCACGAGTTTGTTTTCAACTATCTATATAGTATTTGTTTGTTTCCAACTCTGTTTCACATTAGCATCTCCTGTCTAATGCCTTTTTTGACTAGAGTTCTTAGATTAAATTCAGTTTCACTTTTAAGTTCATACATTGTATACAGCATTTCTACCTTTTATTCCTCCCACCAAATTATTGCTTAAGATCATTTTCATTAGCATTTCATAACAGTTTCACTTATTATTTGTACATTTTATAGCATTTCTAATTAATACAGTCTTTTACCTCCACTTAACATCCAATGTTTATTAGCTTATTTAATGTCTTCTATCCAATGTCTTTTTGAGTAAAGTTTTGTCTCTCATACACTTTAACGTTTGTGTCTTCCCTTCCCCCCACCATCTTGTCTTCTTCTCCATTCCGCATGCAACATTTGTTTGTTTGTTTGTTTGTTTGTTTGTTTGTTTGTTTGTTTGTTGTATTTTTATACCGCCCTTCTCCCCAAAGGGACCCAGGGCGGTGTACAGCCATATAAAAACAGTTATAACAAATACACCAACAACACATTAAAAGAAGTATAAAAACAATAATTTCGGTGGCTGATTTAGGAACAAATGTAAAACCAATTTAGAACCTAAAAGTAGTTTAAAATTAATAGCATTTGGGCAAGGGAAGAGGTGCAAATTAGGCCAGCCCAGCCTGGGTAAACAGATGGGTTTTTACCGCCCGACAGAAGGCACGGAGGTCTGTGATAGTTCTAATCTCTGGTGGGAGGTCATTCCATAGGGTGGGAGCCGCCACAGAGAAGGCTCTCCCTGTGGGGGTCGCCAGCCGACATTGTCTAGTTGACGGCACCCTGAGGAGGCCCTTTCTGTGGGAGCAAACCGGTCAGTGGGAGGTATTGGCTGGCAGAATGCGGACCTGAAGATAACTGAGTCCTAAGCCATGGAGCACTTTAAAGGCCATCACCAGCACCTTGAAACACGCCCGGACGTCCACCGGCAACCAATACAGCTCGCACAGGAGGGGGGTTACATGGGATCTACCACTAGTACACAACACCCCCCGCGCAGCCGCATTCTGCACAAGCTGGAGCCTCTGGATGCGGCCCAAGGGGAGCCCCATGTAGAGAGAATTCCAATAGTTCAGATGGGCCGTGACGAGTGCTTGAGTGACTGTCCGCATGGCATTGCGATCTAGAAAGGGGTGCAATTGGCGGACAAGGCGGACCTGGTATAAAGCCCCGCTGGTGACGGCTGCCAGATGATCTGTTAAGGACAGCTGTGCATCCAGGAGGACGCCCAAATTGCAAACCCTTTCTATGGGGGCCAACAACTTGCCCCTGATAGCCAGCGATGGTATGAGCTGGCTATATCACGGCGCCGGCAACCACAGCCACTCGGTCTTGGAGGGATTGAACCTGAGTCTATTGCATCCCATCCAGATCCGCACAGCCTCCAGGCATCGGGACATCACCTCAACGGCATCGTTGGGGTGGCCTGGGGTGGAGATGTACAGCTGGGTGTCATCAGCGTACTGATGGAACTCCATCCCAAAGCCACAGATGATCTCGCTCAGCGGCTTCACATAAATATTGAACAGGAGAGGCGAGAGGACCGATCCCTGTGGCACCCCACAGGTGAGACACCGAGAGGTTGACCCCTGCCCTCCTGCCAATACTGACTGCGACCGGTCGGAGAGGTAGGAGTGGAACCATCGTAAAACAGTTCCGCCTATTCCCAACCCCCCCAACCGGCGCAGCAGGATACCATGATCGATGGTATCAAATGCCGCTGAGAGATCTAATAGGACCAGGATAGAGAAGCAGTCCCTATCTCTGGCTCTCCAAACGCGACCAATGCCATTTCCGTGCTGTACCCAGGCCGGAAACTGGACTGGCGCGGATCTAGATAGACCGATTACTCCAGGTGCCTGGGGAACTGATACGCAACCACACTCTCTACATCCTTTGCCAAAAAGGGAAGATTGGAAACCGGACGATAATTACCTAAACCAGCTGGGTCCAGGGAGGGCTTCTTGAGGAGAAGTCTAACCACTGCTTCCCTTAGGGAGGGTGGCAGAAACCCCTCACTCAATGAAGCCCCCACAATAACCTGGAGCCATCCTCGTGTTACTTCCCGGGAGACCAGCATCAACCAGGAAGGACACGGGTCCAATAAACATGTGGTCGGGTTCACCCATCCCAGGATCCTGTCCAGGTCCTCGGGAGTCACAGTGTCAAACTCAACCCAGCTAACACTCTCAAGACTTGCCCCCGCCATCCCGTTTGTACTAGTCCAGTCAGAGTCCAAGCCATCCCGAATCTTATTGATCTTCTCCTGCAGATAGCAGCTTAAATCCTCCGCCCGGCCCCTGAGCGGGTGGGTCATCTTGACTCCATTTGTAGGAGAGAACGGGTCACCCGAAACAGGGTGGAGGGATGGCTATCTGTAGAAGCGATAAGGGCGACAAAATAGCTATTCTTAGCCGCCCTGATCGCGTCCAGGTAGGACCTAGTATATGCCCCAACCTGGGCGTGATCGGATTGGGAAAGGCTCTCCAAATGCTCTCTAGGCCTCTTCTCCAGCGTTTCATCGCCCTCAGCTTCTCGGTATACCAAGGAGCTTGAATGGCTCGACACCGGGTCAGAGGCCGCAAAGGTACAATCCAGTCCAGGGCCCTGCTAGCCTCCCTATACCAGGAGGCCGTGAAATCCTCGGCCGGGCTGTGAGACAAGGCTTCCGGGTAGGGCCCAAGCTCCGTCAGGAACCTATCCAGGTCCATCAGCCACCCTCTGTATGGTACTAAATTAAAGTCATTGAAGGGATTAAAATAATCATTACCTCACTGAAGCTAGACAATACTAAAGTTTGCTTTTGCTGATCTTACCCAACTATGCCAATATGTTGCTGGGGATAAAGGCTAATCTGACTGTTTGATGTATGTATTTATAACATGTCACAATAAACCGATGCTTGGGTCACATCACTTTAGTTTGTTGGCACAAATGTTTGATGATCGATGCTAAAATGTTCCTTGTTGAGAAAGAATTTTAATGGTACATAAAAACTGAACTTTGCTCTATGACACCTAGTTTTATATAGGATTATCCCTCCTGTCTTGTTTGTAGGAGAGCTGAATTAGGAGTCTACATGCATATTCTAGATTTGCAGATCATCACACTGGTTCTTAGGAACTTGAAGATATTGTGTTGATAATGAAAAGCTTTAAAGTAATAAATCAGTTATGCCCAGAATAATATCTAAGTGAATTTAGAATTAATGTCAACTAACCAACTCTGGTACTCATGTTTCAAAGGCTTCCATTATGAAAGTCATCATGTTTCAATTAAAATAATTTTTCTGGTGGATTTATATACAAACATATTTGCATACATGGATGTTTAATCCTCTTTTGGTGAAATGTATGTAGTTGTGTTATATTCTATACTGCTGCTGAGATAACTATAATTATGCCTATGTAGTTTCCACAAGTGTATCAAAGCTTGAATGTTTAAATGTTGTATTTACTGAGTTGCCAAAAAAGTAATAACATGACCAATGTTTTAGTCAAGCATAAACTGATGTCACAATTAAAAATGTTTTACGGATTATTTAGGTTTTTTTCCTCTTGGAATTTTTTTGGGATCAAGTGTATAGATAGTTCTCAGCTTACAACCATTTGTTTAGTGACCATTCAAAGTTACAAAGGCACTGAAAAAAGTGACTGAGACTGATTTTCACACTTATAATCACATCTCCATGGTCACATGATCAATATTTGGACACTTGGCAACTGGCATGTATTTATGATGATTGCAGATTCCCAGGGTGATGTGATTACCTTTTGTGACCTTCTGACAAGCCAAGTCAATGGGGAAGCTGTATTCGGTTAACTGCGTTACTAACTGAAGAGCTGCAGTGATTCACTTAACAACTGAGGCAAAAATGATCATAAAATAGAGCAAAATTCACTTAACAGCTATCTCGCTTAGTAATAGAAATTTTGGGCTCTATTATGGTTGTAAATCAAAGACTACCTGTAACATATTTTACTCTTTGGAACCTGATGATAAGCACTTTACCTCTTCTACTTCTACAGTCCATTGTTATATAGAAGAATATATAGAAGTTTTTCAAGTAAAAATGAATGACATGCTTACAGGAACAGCTTTGTACTTATTGAAATCAAGATTCCCCTGATTTTTTTCTTTTTTCTGTTATTAACACTTCCATTTTATATGTGCAGCTTTGCCATGATTTCTGTGATCAGGGCTTTAAGGGGAATTGCACCTGCAGCTTATAATTTCAATAATGTAGAATGAATGTATTAACATTGGATTATTTTATCTTAATGTTTATAGAACAACCCTGAAACTTTACTTGTTATAAATTCAGCTGTCATAAGAATTAGTTGCTTGTCTATTTTACTAACCTTTCATTAATAATGTGTAGAAACATATTCCTATACTAAATTCATAGATCATTTTATTAACACTACCATTCTCAGCATGTCTGAAAGAAAGCCTTATTTGGATTTAGTTAACATGTCAAAAATTGAGCTACGTTGTATTTAATTTTGGCAGATTTAGTATTTGCAAGATTTTTGTAGAAATGTAAAAGAAATTTAACCATGCTTCATGTATGTCAAATCACATAGGTTGTTCATATAAAAATAAAAATAAATGTTTCTACTAATAATAATCAGTTAATTTACTAAACCATTTTCATAAAACTTGCTTTAGAACAGTAGTCACCAACCTTTTGAACCTCAGGGATCACTAAATTCATAATTTTAAATCCCACAGACCACTAATACGGTTTTTTTTAAAGATACATTTGTAAAGTAACAATCAGAGAACTCCCATTTTATTAATATAAAAGGCATCTATTTAATATAAAAATTAAAAAACTTATTTATAACAAAACCATAAATGCTTATTTAATCAAAACAAAATTTTAAAGGTTGTTTAATTGTAACAAATTATTAAAGTTAGTTTAATTATTACAAAATAATTAAAGCTTACTTAAGTATTGCACATTTTAGTGTGATATTTGTTCCTGCTTGAGAGAGAGACGGAGACAAAGACGTGCACAGAGAGAAAGAGAGACACACAGAAACAGAATGAGAGAAAGAGACAGAGAGACAGACACACACAGAGAGAAAGACAGAGAGAGAATGAGACAGACAGAGACAGAATGAGAGAGAGAAAGAGACAGAATGAGATAGACACACAGAGACAGAGAGAAAGAGACAGAGAGAGAATGAGAGACAAGCAGACATACATACACAGAGCATGATGCTCCCCTGTCGCCTGCACTCCTCTCAGTGGTGGGCCGCAATCGCCTGTTCCCCCGTCCCAAATAACACCCGACTCCCCGCTCTCTGCTACCCACCGGCACCCATTACCTCATGAAGAAGTCAGGGCTGGAGAGAAGTCAGCTGGGCTGAAAACTCTGTGGCTCAGAATTCATGCACTTTTGGCCAGCTGAGGTGCTTCAAAATGCTTCAGGTACAGCCGGTGCAGGCAAATTCTGAGCCCTGGAGGCACCCCAGCTGCGTGTGCCTTGCTGTCTCTGCCATCCCCAGAAAGAGGAACCATACAACTTTACCAAAAAATTCAAATAATCTCCAGATTTTCCTCCGGACCATCATAATTTAATCGCAGCCCACTGTTGGGCCTTGGCCATAGATTGAAGACCACTGCTTTAGAACAAGAACTGTTTTTGATAAACTCAAGGATTTATACTTAATAAATCATTTCATAATCTTATTCAATATACTGATACTTTTCTGTTTAAAAATATGCTTTTTTATTTAAATACAGCATATTCAGTTAGAATATAGCAAAACATTTGTTAAACTTACATTTCCTTACTCATTTGCTTCCTAATAAATCAGTTTTTTCCATTGAAGTGCTTTTCTTGTCTCCACATTTCTGTTTACAAAAAATATATTGCTGCTTAACTGTAGATCAATTTCCAGTATGGTAATAATAGTAGTCCAATTATTGTCAGTAGATTTGCTGTTTATTTGTTTCAAGTGTATGTCTTAACAGTTTCTTTAAAAAGATTTAATACTTTTTATTTAGTAAAATAAAAGCATATTTTATTTCTAGTATTTCTTCTATTTTTTGATATAGTAAACATATTATAAGTCAGCTTTTTAATTTTAATTAACTTTATAAAGTTAATATAGCAAATAACTACTACACAGTTGTATTAGTAGTTGGGGAGGGAAATATACTTCTATCAAGAGAGCTTTAGAATTTCCAGAAAGAATCACAATCCTAATAAATATGTGTGAAGTGCAAAAAAATCCAAACATACTGGCTTTTGTCCAGTGGCATTTTTTCCTCAAAAAAACTTGGAATATTTTGTATGCTCAGTGATAATTATAAAATGTTTTAGTACAGGTTTGCCTCCTTCTTAACATTACAGTTTTGGGTGGGAGACTATATGGTTGTTCATAGGCTACAAATTGTGGTTATTTTAGAAAATGGTTTTTTCTCCTTTTTTAATGCTGTGGAAGCACTCATTAAAGGGACATCATTCTAATCTCCACTGAAATGCTGAGGAGAAATGAACAATAAGTAATGCTGAGGAGAAATGAAATGACAAATTTTTAAGAATAATATTGACTTGAATTTCACTTATGTGCCCATTACATGACTGAAAATTTTAAAAGAATATTAATATTTATAACAAAAAGTATATTAAACATCGAGCATTTCAGTAAATAAAATATTCTAGGTAATATGAATCATAATTATTTAGAATTAAACTGAACAAACTATGATTAAAAATATTCGCTATAATTTCTAAATTTAAGTAGGCTTAACTACTGAAATTTGTGATTCTTTCCCTCTTCCCAAATTATAATGTCAGTTGAAGAAAGAGTACAGGAAAGAGGAGTTGCAGATGTATCTTGCTTGTATTGAAAAATAAGGCTTCTTTTTACCAACATATCTTGAAATTTTTCAATAACTTGAGAAGATTTATTTAGTCAGTTTGAAGAAGCTTCAGCTATCAAAATATTATTCATGCATGCAATGGTAACAGTAATATTTTTTGTATTCAGAGCAATAGCTTAGCTACTAAAATGCAAAATACTAGATGTAGTATAACTATATGGTTTTGGTTCTCACAGTAAATTTGTGATAAACATACAACAATGTTTTGGGGTGGATATTAGCAAAAAATTTAATTGAAGACATCTTAAGTAATTCAATTTTCTCTTGTCAAGGAGGAAATGTTAAGGACATGGATATGTAAACTTAACCTATTTTGAACAGAATCAGATATCATTCTGCAGCACTAATCTGACCCAGTTCTTTTGGTCTGTACTTTGGAAATATAATGAGTTGAATTACACAAGTCAGGTTTATATTGAATATGTTGAACACAATCTTATTGAATCAGCCCCAGAATCTAATTCAATTATATTCATAGATTGTATTTTCCTGTTTGACTATTGTAATCATCTCCAAAACTTAACATCCTTGAGCTAAACTTCCTAGAAAGTTTGGTCAAAATAGAAGGGTGATGTTTTCTTTTGTGAAAGTCACAATAAAGCACATAGTTTAGGTTCTATAAATGAAACATTTTGGTAGTCACTGGCTAGCTACATGACTCTTGAATATTTGAGGTTTGTCTCCTGATTGTCCCCTGAGAATACCTATGGGATTTCCCTCAAAGAAGGCATACTGCCTTAAGACTTAGACATTCCATTAGTTTGATAACTGTAGAAAGTTATTATTCCTATAGCTATGGCAAATCTATTTTAAATACAATACTACCTAATCAAGTGATTGTTGACGCATCTGATGATGCATTTTCTAAATTTTATATTTGAGAGAAGTTTGAAGAATGTATTGATAGAATTGAAAGCCACATTGTTGGAAGTTTCCTGTTGTTAAAATTGCCACTAAATTTATCTTCCTTAAAAAGTAGACTTGTAGCAGCTTTGCAAATCAGTATGATAATGAATTTGGTCTTTCACTTGGAACTGTTAATTTCTTTAAAATGTAGAAAGTCCTTCTCTCTTCATTCTTTAAATCTGTTCTCAATTTCCATACTTACTAACTTTTGGAAGGGTTTTATAGCTGTAATTCTGGTGAGGATTCTATAATCTTCATTGTATCTTCTTTGTGTAGGGAACTGTTAAATACCCCTACCATTCAGCAAAACAGACAGATTTATCAATAAGTAAGGCTGCTTTCATATAAAAGATGTGATTATTTTCTTGCTAGTAATGGAAGAATCATTCTTTTGTTTAACTGTTGAAGTTTCTGTCCAGATTTAGTGGGGAAGGATTTAGTCTTTTTCTCCACTAGATGTTTAAATAATTCTATATTCTGCAGCAGCTCAGCACTGAAGCTTCATCTTTATCATCATCCCATTCTCTTGATAGAAAAACAGTTGTAAATGCTTAGAGAGCCACCATCTTTCACTAAAAACAACATCTGTTTCTAACTTCAGCTTTTTATTTTCTATCTTTCATTTTCTTTTTTCTTTTTTGTTGATAAATCTCCCAGACAACAACAGTTCTGTAGAGAGTTTAAATATGAAGGAATGGCAGGACGGGCTAAGGGCACTTCTACCGAACATTAACATCAACTTTGGTGGACTGCCCAATGCTACTTCCCCCTCCAACGCCAACCACAGTGTACCAACGTCCAACACTGCCACAACCGACAGCCTGAATTGGGACAGCCCTGGGAGCTGGATGGACCCCGCAATCATCACAGGTAACAATTTCTCGCTCATTCAGCTCCATTGACAATTATCAAGTGCATATTTGGCACAAATTAATCAATACATCTTTTTTGGAAAAAAAAATGCGGTGGTCTCTTCCAGCTTCCATCTACCAATTTTCAAGAGGCCCTGAAGTCTTAGAACAAATGAACATTAATACCCCACAAGCTTTTCTGTTGCATGCCTAGCATCTTTCTTAGCATATCTGAGGTTTCTGTCGGTTCCCACATCAATGGATGGCATGCTTTCTGTGCAGCACCGTTGCTATGCTACTGAATTTTAACTGGATTGTTTTTTTCATTAAAAAGGGACATACTCCACTGTTTATAAAGCTCTCTTTATAAGGCTATTCATTTTCCTTGTAATGGTTAATTGTGATTTGGGAAAGTAGAAAAAGAATGTAATTGTATATATATATATATATATATATTATTATGGAAGAATGTCTGGGCAAGTGTGAAAAATCATCTTAAGGGACAAATGCTCCTCAGAAAAACTCAGCTTGTGTTTGAAAAACTGTATTAATAGTCATTTCATTTCTGCAAACTAATTATTCTGTTTTCTAATCTTGATACTGTTTAAATTACACTGTCCTACTTCATACATGTAGTTCTTGCTTGCTTTGAGTTAACATGTCTCCTTCTGTGTTTCTCTTCTTCCTAGGTATCCCAGCCTCCACTGGAAACAGTTTAGACTCTCTTCAAGACGACAATCCACCGCATTGGCTAAAGTCTCTTCAGGCTCTTACAGAGATGGATGGCCCCAGTGCTGCCCCAACACAGACCCCCCACAGTAACCCCTTCAGTACACAAATTCCATTGCACAGAGCCGGTTGGAACCCCTATTCCCCTCCTTCAAACCCTGCCAGTTTCCACTCTCCTCCCCCAGGCTTTCAGACAGCTTTCAGACCCCCCAGTAAACCCCCCACAGATTTACTACAGAGCTCAGCGTTGGATCGTCATTAGGAAAAGTACAAAAACATTAGAAATGCAGGAATTGCTCCTCCCAAACTTTCTGTACCCACCTATGGCCCCCTCTTTCATATTTTTCTTTCTGAAGAATCTGGTTCCTGATCAAAAATCTTTCACAAGCTTCCAAATGCAATGCGATCACAGGGTCATAACTATTATCTTTTTTTTCCTTAAGTTTTGCTGAGTCAGTGTTTGGAATACACTGTTTAAAAACTATTTCTTTAAACACACTAAGAGAGAGAAATCAAAGTGCATAATAATATTTTCATAAATCTTTTGCACATAATTATTTTAGCCTAGCAGAAAAATGTCATGTTGACAATAGAAGAAAATAATACAAAATTCAGAATCCAGTGCAGAGATATATCGGGGAAAAGCAGTGACTTAACGTTCATGTTGTATTCTCTGAGTTGATTATACAGGGAAATACTTTTTTTTCTCTTGAAGTGGTAGAACTATTGTCAGCAAAGTTTTGGCTTAAGTAGGTGACGGATAATTTGCCTGTAGAAATAACTGACGTTGGTAAGAAATGATTTAACAGAGAATTTTTAAAGGTTTTGGCTTTAGATTTCAAATAAATGTAATGTTTTAAAAATATCACAGATTTAATACCTAGCATATGCATAATATAATTATAAGCAGCTGAAACACGAGTGATATTCACTTCAATCTTTCTGTCTTCTTGTCAGTCTCTTTTTTTTAAATCACCTGATTAAGACACTCTGAGATAGCACTGCATTGGGGCCACAAGTACTTCATCAGGAGCTCAACCTTTGACGACCTCTGCCTGCAGCTTTTACTTAACTTTGTAGTTTCTGGACGTTTGTGCAGTATTGAAAGATGGGGGGGAAAAGAAACATAAAATTAAACATGGTTATAACCTGACGCTAAAACTAAAAACAAGGAAATGTACCTCTTTCTTCAGAATTAAAACTAAAATCTTAAATAAAACAGAAAACTTGATGACAACTTTTTGTGAATTCTCTTTTTTTTCTGTTTTATGTATATGTCAATTTCTGTGATCAAGTTTCCAAAAGATTCTAGAAACAATGTACTCCCTGTGTAGCATTTGATGTCCTTAGCCTTAACACCATTATTTATATTTTATCTCATGTCTCATTTTTATTTTCTTAAATGGTATGCCACCCTCCCTGATAGTTCTCTCTCCTCTGCTTTTAAGGTTAAATTTTTTTAATGTAAACAGACCAGACTGTCTTACTAGATTATAACGGGTATTTTATAGTGTATACCTAATAGTCATTCCTGATTGGAATTTGTAGCTTCAGTTTTAACTTTTAATTTTTAAAAATCATATCCACTACCTCTGGCTAGGGAATTCTGGGGGTTGAAGTCAACCCCTCTTGGCCAAGTGGCCAAAGTTAAGAAACCTTAATTAGACTTCATATTTTAGAAATGAAAATGATTCAGTGTATTAAGAAAACATTTTATTCATGGAGAGAGTTTTGCAAGCAGAAAAGTGCGTTTGTGATTATTGCCAACTTCACACAAATACAGAAGTCACAGACATACAACGAAGGCAAAAAGGAGGAATTTCCAAAATTTATGTCCTGACAGTGGAAACGTCCCATTCCTATTCCCATTTCAGAGAACAAATACTGGTGTTTGCCTTTTTTCTTTTAAATATCTGTGTTTAGTGTTCCCTAGTGCAGATAATCAAGAAGGTTGAATTGCAAAGGCCTAGCTCAGATGTTTTTTTAGATTGATAAATCTGTGCAATATCATCCTGTAACAAGCTGTATCTGAACTATCTTATCTTTACAGCTTCATGTACTTCATGCACTCTATTTTTAACAAAGCTACTGATTTCTGCAACCAGTTTTCTGTGATTTCTGAATCAGCAAATGTTGATTTAAAGAATATAAAGTTGGGAGCAGAGCAAGAGGTTGAGAGTCATTGTTACTGGTTGTTAGCTAGAAATTGTTGAAATTTTTCATCCTCCATGAAAGTTTTAGTGTGACTTTTTGGTTCTGGTATGCTGTTGCCCTTTATAAAATGAAGAAATACTAGGATAGAACATATAGAAGCATAGTTTCTTCATAGCCTAGACTAGACTTTCTAGGCTAAATAAGCCATAGTTCAAACCACTTGGTGATTTTTCTACATATGCAATTATACAATAGCAAATTATTGAGTTGATTCTGAAATTCAATAAGATTTGGCAGCACATAGACTATTGGCCGTACAGGTAGTCCTCAATTTACAACAACTTATTTAGTGACCGTTTGAAGTTAACAGCAGCACTGAAAAAAATGACTTGTGACCATTTTTCACAGAACCTTGCAACATTCCCTTCTTCAAGTGATCAGAATTCAGGTGCTTGGCAACTGACTCATATTTATGACAGCTGCAGTGTCCTGAAGTCATGTGATTGTCTTGTGACCCGAGAAGCAGTCAGTGGGGAAGCCAGATTCACCTAACGACTTTGCTACTAACTTAACTGCAGTGTTTCACTTGGTTGTGGCAAGTAAGGTTATAACATGGGATAAAACTCACTTAACTATCTCACTTAGCAACAGAAATTTTGGGCTCAACTTTGGTTGTAAGTTGAGCACCTGTATATTCAGTATCAAAGCATATTCCAATAAAAAGACCAAGATGAAAACTATATGGCTGTGCACCGCCCTGGGTCCCTTCGAGGAGTAGGGCGGTATATAAATATGAAAAATAAAAAATAAAATAAATATTATTGCACGCAATAAAAATTTGGACTGGCCCAATGAAGAGGTGACTTATTATTTTGTGCCACTGCAGAAAATGTAACCAAATGGACTGTACAATTTCATAGGTTTCATGTTGATGCATTTACTGCACAGAGTCTGAATAGCTTATGTTAGTGCACTTAGCCTTGTAACAAATCCTGTTTCTTTTAAATCTACAAGGTGTCACCCACCTTCAGTTCTAACATTACATAGTTTGTTGACATTTTGAGTTGGAAAGGGCAATCATTTACTAATTTTTCATAATTAAACAATGAGATGCTGATTCCTTTATAGCTGCCTTATTTTAAAAAATTAAGTTGAAACTATGTTAGCCAGAATAAATCAGGATTCATGTTCTGTTTTGTGTCTTATTGTTGAAGTCGCATACTCTGTTGCAATTCGAGCTTTTTTCAAGGCTTCTGTTGTCTTGACATGTCCTGATTAAAGAATATTGGATGTCCCAGTAAAGACGCTCTCTATCAAAGTTGCGTATTTCTCCCCCAAAACTTTTTTAAAGTGTAGCTTTGGGAACTTGTGCATATGTGCATATCTTCAAGTGAGTCTTGTGTCCTCGTGACCACCTGGATTAAGGCCCTGCAGTTTTCTTGTTGGCAAGGGTTTTGGAAGTGATTTGCCATTTCTTCTTTCCTAGGGCTGGGAAAGAGTGAGTGGTCTAAGGTGACCAGCTGACTTTATGCCTAAGAACTCAACAATCGCCCAGCTTCTATTCTGGTGTCTTAACTGTAACATCAAACTGGCTCTCTGATATGTACATACATTACTTATATTATTATTTATTATTAAATATTATTTATATTACTTATATTAATTATTATACTATTACAAAGTCTTGGAAGAAAAAACAACATTTATTTATCTTGTATATTTTCTAGCAGCACCTATTGAGTCTTCCATCGTGAAGGAACAATATATCAAATATGCTGCCTGGCTTTTTTAAAAAAATTCAAAATTGAGTTCTTCAGTCTCCCTGTGTCTGAGTCTTTTACATGACATTTCTATTCTTAATTTTTCTAGTATTAAGCAAAATTGTTTCATTTTTCTTTCCCAGAGTGTTAATATTCTATCTAGGGCCTATTGAGGGAGTTTGAAATTTTTGAAAAAGTTTTATCACTTTAGCTATCTCGATTCAGCCAAAATATTTAAATCATTCTTTTTCCTGATTTTCATTTCTTGTTTTATCTTCTGCTACATTGAGATGAATTTGTTATTAAACAGTTGTGACTTTGAAAATTTACTGCTGTTCTTGATACTTCTACAAAAATTTCAAAGTCCATTCTAATATATTTATTTGTGTTACTAAAATTTGAAAAAGTTAATGTCTGCAGGTAAATTTAATAGGACATTTTATCTCAAATTTTATTACTTTAATTTCTTTATTGCTATAAAAACTATCTTGATGACGGGTCCTAGGATCAAGAGAGATGGCACGTGGCCAATTCACCCCCTCCTTCCCAACTCCCTCCCCCTCTTCCCATTCCCTTTCCCCCACACCCCATAATTTTGTAAATATTGTTAAAGTTCTA
>JANHFO010003072.1:36848-47312 GCA_032468095.1 Pareas carinatus | reverse complement strand
CCCCATATCCCAAATTTTGTAAATATTGTTAAAGTTCACTGTTAAATTTTTATGTTATCTGTACACCGCCCTGAGTCCTTTGGGAGAAGGGCTGTATATAAATCTAAATAAATAAATAATAAATAATACTGGGAGAATCAAAGTTGGGCTAAGTGATGCTCAGACTACCTAGTATCATATAACAATGCTAATCTGTTTTCAAGTAAATTCATTGGTGTAAGTTAATATATTCTGTTTCAATTATACTTCTTTGTCAGTACACAGACATGAATTCTTCAAGAAACATATTCATATTTGGATTTTCTATATTTGCTGGTTTGACCATTCCATACTGGGTGGAGAATAATACAGAAAAGCTAAGAACAGGTACATGAGATTACAGTTTTGATTGTCTTCATCTATAGTAAGGTTTAAGTCAAAGCAATAATAAGAAGTATAACAAAAAATAGGGAGGTATTGTCATATATTAGTCTTTTACTATTACATTGTAATTGTAGGTTTTATACTTTATTGTGCTCCTCAATTTATTCTAAAAGGTATTTTGGGTATGCAAAAATATTGTTACAAGTTGCTTATATAATGAGGAAAATATGCTGTGATTTAGATCAGAAGAGAGGAGGCTATTACTATTCTGTAAATCCCAGTTAGTATAGTCAAATATGAGGAATATTAAGTGATACTATCAGCATCTAACATAGTTTAAGGTTCTTCAGCTCTGATTTATTCACCTTCTTGACTCTACAAATACAATAGAATGATATTGCCTAACTTTCTTTGGGAAATATACATATGCAAATTATATTTGAGCTGTCAGTGTGTATCAAATTTGAAATTTGACTCCAGTGAATTCAAGTTGCAAAACTACAGCTTCAAGTGAACCTTCTTGACAACATTTTGGGCAATTTACTGAGTACTTTAATTAGATTATTTCACATATCTTGTACAATACAGCACTGTAATGCAAAGCATTGCTCTAACCTGAATGATTTCCTGTTACTTAAAGCTAGTAGATAATTAACATAAAAGGAATGTATTGAAGAACTGAAGCCAACAACTTCAACTGATTGCAGCACAACAATCATATTATCATTTGCTGGATGACATCTAATTAGGGAATTGAAGTGTTGAAAAATGAGTCCTTCATAAAGTGTCCCATTCATGATGCTAAAGTCAATGGTCCTTTGATGTGAAATTGCAAGACTGAATCACACACTCTTATATTCCTAGTTTGTTTATTACAGGGATACGTGGATAATTTATGCTGTAATTTGGGAAGTACTCATACTGGGGTCTCTGTGTAAAAGACTGAAACATAATGAACATTCCACATTGACTACAAATGTTTTTAGTGTAAAGTAAATGCCTGAGAATTAAAAGGAAAAAGAACATTTCAAAGGACTTGCCTTTCTTCCTTTAGAAATGGATGGGGAGATTTATGATTTGTTCTGATGCTTACTGGACAACTGGGTTCTCTTTCTAGGAACTGTAGAGCTAGACCAAGTGATCCAGGTGCTGCTAACTACTGGCATGTTTGTGGGTGGATTCCTGGGTTTTTTTCTTGATAACACTATTCCAGGTAATTATTGATCATGGTTCATCTTTCTTGAATTTATGATAGCATTTATGGTTGTAGTGCAGCAGTATGACTAAAGGTGACATTTGCATTTTGAGAATTTGTCTACGGGTACAAACCTTCTTACTCCAGGACCGCCTAGTGGCCCTTGAGAGTCCTCAATGATATCCCCAAAGCCCTTGTAAAAGTTGCCAAGAAGTTATGATGTTTAAATGATGGTGGGAGAAGTAATTAAAGTAATTAGAAAAGTAAGCAAGATCACCCACTTTTAAGTTATCTTACTTTATTTAAAAGATATGGCCACTTGCTTTAAAAAAAAACCAAAACAATTTAATTAACATTTTATTTAATTGTAAGTAAAATCAGAGGGAAATTATGCTGAATTCAATTTTTGTTTTATCTTAAATGCTTAATTTTGGAACCAGCTAAACCTCATTATCAGGGATTCAGTACAAACCATTTTCCAAAAGCAGATGACATAAAAATAGAAAACCGTTTATACTTTTCTAATTGCTGCCCCTGAAGATAAGATTAAGATATTCCCTAGCCATGACAAAGCTTGTTATTCCGCTGATGGTTCTGGAGTAGGTGGAGCAAAGTAAAATGTAAATACATTCATTATTATTATTATTATTATTATTTAGATTTATATACAGCTTAACAGTGCTTTACAGCACTCTCTAAGTGGTTTACACAGTCGGCATATTGCCCCCAACAATCCGGGTCATCATTTTACCGATCTCGGAAATATTGAAGGCTGAATCAACCTTGAGCCAGTGGGACTCGAACTGCTGAACTTTTGATGGCTGATGGCAGATGGCAGTCAGCAAAAAGAGCCTGCAGTGCTGCTTTTAATCACTGCACCATCCTGGCTCATGCATAACATCCTGATCACAGAGTCAGTGTCTCTAGGAATATTCATGCCAATTCCTTAGGAAAGAGTTATGTGATTCAGCCTTGCCCACTTGGTGAAACCACTTATTTTATCAATAAATGTATTTATTTATTAAATTTATATACCACCTGTCTCATCAATGAAATGACTCTGAGCACCTTACAACAGAATAAAAGCAAGAATACAAAATATAAAAATACTATAGACATTAAAATTAACAAGGATTGGATAAAACAATACTAAACATTAAAATAATAAATAAAGTATTTCATCAAGTCTAGTGATTATATCCTAGTTACATAGCAGTCACTCACAAAACAGCAATATCCACAAATGGAGAGCAAGATGCAAACAGCCCTCAGTGATGCACTGTAATAAGTGTCCTTGATGTTGTCACCTGAGGCAAGCAGGAGAGTTGTATTCTTGAGTGGGATCAAGGATATTTCTATTTAGAACTGGTCTTGTGAATTTGTGCATGTTTCATATTACAGATTTTGTAAAGGAGGACTATGAGAAACATATTTCTGCCACTTACAATCTTGTTATCACTAATCCAGTACATTATGGGAAATATTTATTGTAATCTCCTCATCCTGAAGGACAGGTAGACTTGCACATGGCTTGCAGCTTTTAGATGTTGCATGCTCTCTCCCCCTACCCCACACGCTTAGAAACCTCCTAATCAGATGCTTTTGCATAGAAGCTCACTTCCCAAGCATGATACCATGGGGTTAGCTACTTGAAGGAGTGCCATCATGTTGGAGAAAAGTGGTGCAAGTTATTTCTTTCCTCAAATCAATACTGTGTGCATCCTAAATTAGCTGAATAGTGGGGAGCAGAATCTATTGTAGTGAGGAGAAAGCATGAGGAAAATTCCTTCTTCCATAGAATTGGGAGTTGGTCAAGTTTTCTTCTCTGACCTCTTGTGTTGGCTTTTCCAAAATCACACTTTCTGAAACTAGTATTTCTAATACTAGTACTGATATTTACTAACCATAATATAACTTAGTTGAGGTGTCTTGTGACTCACCATCTTACTTCCCTTCCCTTTGGCAGGAAGCCAAGAAGAACGAGGACTCCTTGCCTGGAAAAAGGATTGTAATGAAGAGTCTAATGGTGCTGTGAATAACCTGGACATCTATGATCTTCCATTTGGAATAGGTTCCAAGTTCTGTGTTGCTAACTGGTTTAAGTATCTTCCAATGTGCCCTAAGCAGCCAGCTACCCAAGGTGCAAAGGAGGAGAAGAGTAACAAAACTGATTTTGAAAGGAACTCTGTTAGTGATATTAACACAAAAGTTTAAATCTGCACCAAAATAGTTTCCTAAGCCTCTGAAAAATCATCATCTCTTCTGTGGATTCCATGCTCTTGAGCTGTGTGTGGTTCAAGACTAATGTCCATAAAGCAGTTCCATGATTACCGCCCCCCCCATCCTGAGTGTCAATTTCTTTATAGCATCAGTTCAGGAAATCATCTATTTAGGGAATGGGAAGCACAAGTGTGGGTGATCGGAAATAATTTTCTCTATGGTGGAAAACTGTTGGCCAGAAAGTCTGAAAGTAAACTAATCCCGAAGCATCAGGCTAAGATTTCAGTAAATACAGCCTCAAGCTTTGTCTCAGCTGAACTAATTGGATGCAGTTGATCAAACCCTAAATTTGCATGCTTTGGACTTTTGGCATCCCCCCACTTTTTAATCATCAGAATGTTAAGTTTATAAAAGCTCTGGAGGACAGTAAATTCTGGTTTCCAGCAAAAAAAAAGAGTAAATCATGGTCACATGACCTCAGGATGCTACAGACGACCATAAATCATGGGCAGTTGCCAAGCACCCAAAATGCACTCCTGTGATTGTTGGAGGGGGGATTGGCCGTCAGAATTTTGAATCTGGGTCATATATACCTTTGGGAGACAGGTCCATTGTAACGTCAAACATTTGCTAAGTGAGCAGTCATTAGTTGAGGATCATCTCTATTTTATCCAGATAAATACATGTTCATATAATTTGTGCCTTATTTTTAAAGAAAAGTTTCAGTAATCTGAACGCTTTTGATCATTCTCTTGGGTATAGACCATTTTGATTTACTAATAAGCCCTACTAAATGGTGAGTTATTTCCTATGTTCTGATTTCGAGAAGATTTGCACTGATGACTTGTTCATGATTGTTTGCATCATATCACGCTTAGGGTTTCTAAAATTCTGAAAAAGGGATTGGGATCTAATTATCCATAGGACATTATGGAAGGACCAAATCAGGTCCTTTCTGCCCATTTCAGTTTCCTTTTATGTAATGGTTAAGTGTATCTAACTACACTTGGTCAAATAAAATATTCTGTTTCTATTTCTGTGTTGTATCTCCTTTTCTTTATACCACCTGTATGTGCACTCTTCAGTCTTCTTCATTTCAAATTTAATACTGGCTTTCCACTTTGAGTATCATTACTCTGAAGTAAGCAAAGAGATAAGTTAGACACTACTTCCTAACCTAGCAATTGCATCCTTCTTTCTCTACATGGCTATTGAAAAATATGAATAGAAGTCTTCAAACTGCTCATCATACCTCCCACATATATATCTAAATAGTTTGCATGGATATTTGGGGTAAGTCAAGGTAGCTAGAGGTAGGCATAGCAGTTGTGTCCCTTTCATGACTATTAACGTGGAATGAAGCCTAAAACCCTATTAGCTCACTTTCATAACATTCTAATGAGTCTTTTGAATCCAGAGCTTAGACTGCCTGGGATTGTTGTGTAAGAAAATATTTTGTTTGTTTTTAAACTATGAGCAGTTATAAGTCTACAAGAAGCTCTTCTTTTCACCATGGTGGTATCAGCAAGTTCCTGCTTGCTGCCTAAGAACAACTGGACAGTATGCTGTGATATGATTTTTTACAAATAAGAAAGCAAAGATTCTGACAAAATCTGGCTTAATGGTCTTTCCCATTCCAAGGAGCAAATTGGCATGGGGTTGTTGATGATCATGTGAAGAAATGAGAACAGGAAAAGCTTGTTCCATTCACAGAAAGTAAAGTTGTAGAAAATTCTCTTTTTCAATGATTCCTTCTATAACACAATGCATCATTTAGATGGAGATTATATATATGTGTGTCCATACTATTTCTTTATAATCAGATATGCAGAAGCAATTAAATATGTAACAAGTACCAGGATACTTTTTAATGAACAAAACCTTTCAACCAATTAAACTTGCCTTCATCTATGTACTGACTTTAATTTTATGCCATAGTACTTTTAATTTTAGGCTTAATGAGTCATTGCAATGGAGATTATAAGGTGAATTTCTTTACTAATATGAAAAATGCTTTAAATCTCTTAGACATTTTTTTAATGATGAAATGCTGCTTTAGCCTGTCATGACCAAGATTAGATTTAGACCAGGCTGAGTATACTGTTTGCAGAACAATCAACAAGTTTTAAACCACCCAGTGTCACTAAGGTGAAATGAGCAGTGGTAGAAATTTGATAAAGAAACAAATATTGTTTAGGGAAACAATGGACATCCTAATTTCAACAATAGGGCATGCATTTGAAAAAGAAAAGACTGCAAACATGTTCTTCATTCTTATGCTGAGCCCAGATCTAATCTAATCCAGAATGTGCTTAAAACAAATGCCACTGGTCCTGTACTTGTGGCCTGCCTTACAATCATCACTAACTTAAGTGTGGGGAGAATACTGTAACTAGAGGCAAAAGGGCTTGCTGATCCGCAGGCTTGCAAGTTATTGGCAGCTGAGCCTAACATTTCAAATATTGAAGTAGTTCTTTGGTATATGGTTGAAATAATTCTTCTGTACATACAAACAAGATCAATGATCTCAGCAGCAGGAAATCACATTCTGCCTAGTTTAGTATCAATTTGTGATGGAATCACTCTGGCAGATTTCAATGGGTGGGTGTGACAGATCTTAACTTTTGATATAACAAAACTGTGTTCCAAAGTATCTGGCAAATTAGTGTTCACTTTATCTTCTGTTTTCTATAACTGATTAGCATGCTCCAATGAAGAAGAAATATGCAAAGGATCTCATGCAAATGGGAAGTACAGAAACTCATTCAGAGAGGTTACCAGAAGCTATATTTTATATGGCATTCAGTGTATGTGTGATTGTAGCCTTCTAAGTAATAGGTTTAATAATTTCTCACTAAGACTTTCCCTATGTCAAGTTTGAACTGTTACACAGGTATTTTATTATTGATGTTTTGGGATGGGTGGATCCAAAGTGCCTTTTTAAAATATATATATATTCATCCTTGACATCTGGAATCTGGAATCTGGAATTTCCATCCTTGACATCTGGAAAAAGTTTAATAAATTGCCATATTCTTAATTCAGACAATTCTGGTGACAGCTATATTACTATTACTTGTTAGATTTGCATTCCATCTTTCTTCCAGAAGTTCAGGATGCTATACACGCATTTCTGTCTCTAATTTTGCCCCATAAGAATCGAGAGAGATGACAACTGGCACAAAGTTCTCCAGGGAACTTCCTTACAGTTGCAAGAAAAGATTTAGGCACCCCCTAACTAAATAATCGTTTTGTGTGAATCTCTACAGAAATGGAAGCTGATACAGCCTCTAAATGCTACAAAGTTAAACACATCTTCTGTGGGGTCCTTGGTGCTATCAGAGCTTGGCGGTTTTCTTGTAGGCATTTCATTACCAAACTAGGTAGTATCATCATTAGGTAACATGATCACCACATGAGGATGTTACCTAGTTTGTTAATGAATTGTCTGCAAGACAACTTCCAAGGAATCAAGGATGTCAACTCTGAGCTACAAATATTCTCTTCTATCCATATAACATGGTCTTGTAAGCCTACTCCTGAGTACATACTTAGAAAATATGTGCTGTTGTTCACAGACTTAAAGTAAGGGAACTGAATATGGGGAAAGTTTGAATACTTTTTTCAGTTAGACTGTTAATTCCACTTTTGGCAGAAATAATAACTTCTCAACATTTCCTCTAACCTGTTAAGAATCTTTCCATCCCTACTTTTGGAATTTTTTCTCACTCTTTCTTGCACAACTCCTCTAGTTCGCAAATATTCTGAGTCCCGGGTGTTTGATATGTTTGAGATCCCCTCATAAATTGTCAATAATATTTAATTCTGAAGACTGTGAACGTTATACCAAAATTTGTAGCTACTTTTGGAAGTAGTTTAGAATGTCTTGTTAATATAGGTGGCCTCTTTTCAGTTTCTTTCCTGGCTTTAGTTTAGCTATAGGTTGGTATATAGCTGAAATCATTCTTTATTCCACCTGCACAATATTGCATGTGCCACTGATTGTCATCTAACCCCAAAATATGAGACATTTCTGTGCTTAATAGTTAGCAAGATATCATTTTCTTCACATGCTTCATCCCCTTTTCTTCAAATGTATCTTGTGTGATTGTATCCAGAAAGTTCAGTATTTTTCCAAAATATTTCAGGTTTAATGAAGTTTCCTTGTCTAAACTTTGGACAATGTTTTGGGGGATGAGTTTGTAGAAAACTTTTCCTTACAATAACTCTTCCATGTAGGCCATCGATGTATAAGAGAAACTCTGATGTGGATAAACCCCTTTAGTAAACTGCAATTCTATTTTGCAGATGTGACCAATCTAGAGGAAGTTTGAAGAGATTTTTCTTACACTTCCAGATCTTGCTTTTACTTTAACATGTTCTATGTAATCTCACAGCTGAAATTGCTAGCTGGGGGCATCTAGAGTACTTTTTAGAGTCCCCCCCCCCTGCTTTGTAAGTACTGATCTTTATTTTTAAATGCTCAAAGACCAGTTTTGTGGTGCCCATGATTGCTGAAAATAGACTGAGCAATCTAATCTGTGAGTTTAGAAGGACCAGAGCATTTTTTGCTTTGTGGGTATTATCTTCCCTAATTAACTCTAATAAATCAATCACTCTGGGGGAGGTGTCTTATTAACATGTCAGCAGTTTTTTAAAAAGGCACCGGGTATCCATACTTCTGCACCTGTTGTATTTTTTAAAGTTATGAATAAGTGGCGGAAGTATATTTCACAAATATTTCTAAATAAAATTTGACTCTGTAAATAGTTGCACATAAAAAGTGATTATAAAGATGATTCTCTGTTAGTTTATAACCAAAAAGCAAACTTTTCATAGACATGCTTAATTAGATTGAATAGGAGTTAGGTTGCAGAAATTTTAGCAACTGAGTACACTGATTGAGTACACTGAGTGGAGAATTCTTGATCCTTTTGTTAACCACCTGTTGATGGGTTAGGCTGGTGTTTTCCCTTTTTCTTGATAAAGGAAGAATGTACAGAAATTGAGCATTTATAATATTTTTCAAATCATCATTCACTTTCCCAGGAGCTTGAAGCCTATTTAAATTAAGTATGTTTATTATTATTATTCTCAATCATCCAGATCATGCTTGTCCCATGACTTTTTTTTCTTTTCTTTGAAAACATTTCATTTCTCATGCAAGAAGCTTCTTTGGTTTAGCTGAAGTTTTAGTTTAGCTGAGGTTTGTAGAGATCGTATCTGTGTTCTCCACTTAGTGATAAACTGAAAGATACAGTTTGATCAGGTGCTTTAACTGTTGCATGGAACAGCAGCTGACAGTGTACTGCATCACTCTGGCCCTATTCCAGTATTTTAACCATTATACCACACTGGTTCTATTGTGAGTTTTCCCTGAGATGATGCAACAAGTATGGAAAACATCTAAATTTTAAAAGGAGTTGCACGAATCTGGGGCCTTGCTTGCTGCGAATTCTGGAAATGTGTTCCAATATATCTAAAGGAAGCAGGTTGAGGGAAGCTGTTTTCATTAATGAAACAATTGGTACCACAGGTAATTTGCCCTCAGTTTTTAACGTTAACTATAGGATGTAAGAAAACTGGGACTTGACACTTGGCAACACTGAATTTAAGACATATATTTAAAAAAGAACTTTATGAATTAAACTTCGATACATTATAACTGCTGAGAAACTGCAAAGCCAACATAAACAGAACTGTTTGTAACATGATGTATGATTAGAAATTGTGGTAACACCTCCCATGGCAATGCTTCTTTTTGCTTCTTTTTTTAAAGAAAATTGGGGAAATGTTAAAATGGCAGCTATATTTCTGCACTTAATGCAAACACGTTCATTTACAAATCATCATCAAATGTCTCCGTGCATCGCAACATCACAGTCTCGTAGTCTAACTGAAGAATTTCTTCCTGCCAAAAATAAAGATGGAGGAGAATAATTAAAACTCTGTTAAGAGCCGAACTATTTTGGATAATAGAGTTAATGTATAAACATTCCAGAGCAAGTTTTAATGACCTACAGAACAATTGTTTGGCAGCCAAATTTTCAATATACTGAGCATCTTGTGTTTTTACATAAATGCAGCAAGACATTGTAGCAAATGCTAATCAGACTCTCCAGATTTATGGATGTGAATGCTGTCTCTTCAACTGGTTTCCTTACCAGGATGCCTGGCTATCTCACAGCTCAAAAATACTGCAAGTCACGTCTACTAAATTTAAATCAAGATGTAGAAAAACATTTCACAATATTAATGTGATAAAAAGATATCCAAATACTATTTTGTAACAGTCTAATTCTGTACGTCACATTAAGGAGTATCTCTAATCGAAAAGTGTATCTGCATTTTAAAAAAGGTGAAAATTAAAGAAAGAATGTGCTACTAAATAGACAAGCTTTTTGTTTAGATTCAAAAACCAACTTTTCCCTCTAGCAGAAGTTTTAATATTTCAAAAATAATCTATGGTCAGAAAACGTGGAATTCCATCAGTACACTGATGATACGCAGCTGTACATTTTCACCCCGGGCCACCCCAACGATGCCATGGAAGTGATGTCCCGGTGTCTGGAAGCTGTGGGGATCTGGATGGGGAAAAACAGACTCAAGCTCAACCCCTCCAAGACTGAGTGGCTGTGGTTACCGGCGTCCCGATATGGCCAGTTTCAGCCATCGCTGACCATCGG
>JANHFO010003072.1:16922-36748 GCA_032468095.1 Pareas carinatus | reverse complement strand
GAGTGACAGCTCAACTCTCAACAGTTGCCTCCCATACACACATACATATATCAGTAGTTATAATATTTACTAACAAATCCCCTCCCATTCCTTTTGTAGTGGCTTTCTCAAGATGGCTGACTTCCTCTCTGTACTCTATGGTTGCTCCCCTCCCTTTTATAGTGACCTTCCCATGATGGCTGACTTCCTATATACTCTCTATGTTTATTCCCCCCCATTCCTTTTATAAGGACTTTCCCAAGATGGCCGACTTCCTGCCAGCTCTCTATGGCCGTTCCCTTCTTCCTATCGCATTGCATCCATTACTGGGCCGACATTTTTCATGTCAAAATGTCTCAAGTGCCAAATTTGACGAGTTCTGAAGTAATTAGTGAGGTGCCACAGAAGACATAAATATATAAAAAAGGAGATGATTCCAGTAAGAAGATCCTCTCCTAAACTATAGCCTATAGTTCCAGCTGCCCTTTTAGATTTGGTTTCATTTTTGTGTTTCATTTTTATAGGTTTATGCCCACAGTTGAGCCCAAAATTCATGTTGTCAAGTGAGACAGTTGCTGGATGAGCTTTGCCCCATTTTACGACCTTTCTTGCCACAGCCGTTAAGTGAAACAGCACAGTTGTTAAATTTGCATCACCATCCTTAAATGAAGCTGGCTTCCCTATTGACTTTGCTGGTCAGAAGGTCACAAAAGGGAAACACAGGACCCAGGGACACTGCGACCGTCGTAAATACGAACCAATGAAGAGACTGGACATGGCTGGCTGGGGAATTCTGGGAGTTGAAGTCCACAACCCTTAAAGGGGCCAAGCTTGAAGATCTCTGGTTTAGGGTCTCCTGCATGAGCAGAGGGTTGGACTAGAAGACCTCAAAGGTCCTATCCAGCTCTATTCTGATTGATTGATTTAAAGTTGCAACTGGTGGTCACATGACCTCAGGACTCTGCAACCGTGGTAAATATGAGTCAGCTGCCAAACATCTGAATTTTGAGCAGGTGACCATGGGGATGCTTATAAATATTATAAATTTAATATTTTTAAGGTTGTTTTATTGTGTTGTATGTTATGTATTGTATGTTTTATCAGGCCTGTTAGCCGCCCTGAGTCCTGCGAGAGAAGGGCGGAGTATAAATTCAAATAAACAACATAAACAAACACAACCCCAAAAGAAGGTTGTAAGAATATTCTAACAGTTTGCACTTTTTCCACAAATCCATTTGGGTGAGATAATGTTTTCCCTCTGTCTCTTTTTCTGATATTGAACTGGTTGGTATTAGGCTGACTGCTTGCCACCTTCCAAGTGTGTATATTTTATACCATTTATATGTTTCCCCCATTCAGTGCAATGACTCTGGGTAGTCACCAGTCATTCAGCAAAAATAGCAGCAATCAGAACAATTTGAAACAATTACAATAACAATTAAATTTCAACATGACAGAAGGCTAAATAAATCCCTGCCATCTTACAAATAGGCAGCAAATTAAGTTAGAGTCTAGCGCCAGCCAATTGTGAGAACCAATTCCAGATGTAAGAACTGACTGAGAACTTTCAAGTAGAATTCAAGGTGCAGAATGTCACCTGTAAAAGTCTACATGGTAAAAAATCAAGGTGATTTGTGGGACTGCCACAGCCACAAACCACTGTCATAAACTATTTGGTTACTTTGACCAGTGTCTGATTTTTTTCAGTCTAAAAGACTTCACAGATTTGTTGTGGAGGAAATAGAAGGAGGAAGAAGTATTAGATTTACTCATCACCTGGAGTTATTTATAAAAAAAATAATAACGATCAGATAGGAATGAATGAATGAATGAATGAATGAATGAATGTAGACACACTCTGGATCCCTCCTTCCATTAAGCAGTACCATCTTAGACTTCTGCTGAGTCAGTTGGTTATTTCTGCTGAAATGGAGCTGAACCTGAAGACAAATCATGATGAGAGGCAAGCTACAGGAAAGGTTTAAAAAAATCAGGCAGGGGAAAAGACAAAAGCACAAAATATTTGTCAACTAAACCTTGGGCGATTCTAACTATTTGTGCAAGGGGACTCCCCCCCTCTTCCTTGTTAAAAATCATCTAGTGAACAACCTGGCTGGTAGAATCAATCAAGATTCAGCAGTTTCTTTGCTGCTGCTTCAGCAGTTCCTTAGAACAAATAACCCTGGAAAGCACAATGTCTTGTGTATACAAATACAGCACCAGAAAGAATGGCTAATACCGAAGTTGCATGCTTCTGGAATGTCAGATGCATCAATTCAGAATAGCTTTACATCTTGCACAGAAGTCATATTTAAGTTGGAGTTTTAGTTATTGTAAAAGTGTCCAGTACTGTTTTATGAGACTAATCTGACTGGAGACATTAGAATGGACTCTGTCTGAATCTATTATTGTGAAAGTAGGCTTTCATTAAATCACGTTTTTGGGTTTTAATTTGGATTCAATGATGGGTGCATAGGTTATTATAATTTGTTACATGGTTATAAATAGTCAGTTCAGCTGAATTTGTTGATTTGCTTCCTGTAATAGCAAAAGGCAGTAGGTTGATCTTTTGTTAAAAGCTTAATAGGATGTTATTTTGTGATGCTATCTGCTTTCTGAAGACTGGGTAGATAGATAGAACAAAACAGTTCCTAGAAAATGACAGGTGTCATGCAAAATTCAGAGATCTCTCCAACCAAAAAGTTACAATCAGTTGTTGAAAGCCGTATCTTACTGTCCAATTGCTAATAAGCACATGCTGAGCAAAGAAATCTGTGGGTTTTGGGTGCCTTTATAGAGCCAGGATGGTGCAGTGGTTAAAAGTAGCACTGCAGGCTATTTCTGCTGACTGCCATCTGCCATTAGCCATCAAAAGTTCAGCAGTTCGATTCTCACTGGCTCAAGGTTGACTCAGCCTTCTATCCTTTCGAGGTCTGTAAAATGAGGACCCAGATTGTTGGGGGCAATAGGCTGACTGTGTAAACCGCTTAGAGAGTGCTGTAAAGCACTGCTAAGCAGTATATGTCTAAATAATAATAATAATAATGATAATGATGATGATGATGATGATGATGGTGATGATGTTAATAATAACAACAACAATTTATAACTAGATTTAGTAGTTTAACAGTTTAAAATTCTTTTGGCCAATTTTGCAAGGGTTCGGATACCAAAATTGTTGTATCATACTAATCAGCAGTTAGAGAGGATGCTATATGTATATGTGTTGTATTTTTATTTTTGTAATATTTTGTCATTTTAGTTTATTTTTTCAATAAACTAAAAATAAAAAAGATTTATACATTAAAAAAACGAAATGCCAGTGCTGCAGTTTTCAGCCCACCCAGTTTCTCTGCACCTCGCTCAATCAGGTAAGGAGCCGCTGGGGGGGTGTTATTAGAGGGTGGGAGTGGGCGACCTACCGTGTTTCCCCGAAAGTAAGGCATTCCCCGAAAATAACATTTTTTGGGAGGTCTTATTTTCAGGGGATGCCTTATATTCCAGCAAGAGGCAAAAATGTAGGTAGGTCTTATTTTCGGAGGATGTCTTATTTTCGGGGAAACACGGTAGTTAAAAACTATACTCTAAGTCATTTTCTAAATGTGCCAGATAGTAAGAAATAATGAGATTATCCATGACATTTATCTAATATAAACATTTCAAATCTGTTAAACATTAGATTTGTCTTACAGTGTGTATTAGTATGCCAGTGAAATGCGCTGTTTAGATTTCTTGTTTCAACATTAACAAAATATGTGCCAAGTGTTTTGCATCAAGAATCTAGAAAAAATGTAAAACACCTAGAGGTGTGAAAGCCACCCCTTTATTGTGTTATCTCTCTTCCACCTCATTAAGGGAAGAGGAAATGCTTGGTCCTGAAACTAGAGGGCACAAGTAAAATATCTACTATCAAAACAATACTTCATCAACCAGATTTAAATAGGTGGTTATACTGTGATCCACCCTGTTTTGAAATCTATCTACATAATTCTTATGGCAAGGCAGAAATTAGGATAGCATATGACAGCAATCAGACACAGACAGATGAAAAGCAATGTATTTGCATATGATAATAAATTACATTTAAAAGAGAGAAAACAGGCGTTGGTCCTGGATAACCAGCTTATAGTTGCACAAAATAAAAATACTTCAGCAGATGTATATATTAGAGACCGGCAAAAAATACTTCAACACAAGTATATAAGAGACTGGCAATATTAAACACACTTATTGGATATGAATCCAGAGAAAACATTCACTTGCTTAGAAATAGCACTGGTTAATTTTTTAGGTAAAAGAGACAAGAAATAAAGTAACATTTCTGTAACATTTGTTATTTATAAATAAAATTGTATTTATTTTGTGTCTCTACACCAGTGGTTCCCAAACAGTCCACCTTGGTGCTGCAAACTCATCCTCAGTGCCCCCCACCCCACCCCTATAAATACCATTATTTGAAATAGCGGTTTGCATGACCCACTAAGGAAGATAGTGACAGTAAAATTCAAAACTGTAAAAATTAATTGCACATTCATTCAAAATCCAATTTAAAAATCTTTTTAGTTAATGTTAATTCAACAAAATTGTTGAACATGATCCAATGATACCAGGTTTTCAAAGTCTCATAGTCATTTATCAATAACCTTAGTAACTAGTAACTTAGTAAACTCAGTAAAATTTAGCAACTACTTCACTATTCAGTAAATTCTTAATTTGATGGATAGGCTTGATGAAGTGATACCAGTTTCCCAATGTCTGGTTTCAAGTCACTTAGCAGGAGTCTTAAATCACCACATTCAGTAATTCGGAGTCAATTTCTTTGTTTGGAGCAGTGGGCGCTACCTTTTTTACCTCAGGGACCACCAACTTCATAATTTAAAATCCTGAGGCCCACTAATATGAATTTTTTTAAAAGTTGCATACATTTGTAAAATAATAATCAGAGAACTTCTATTTTATTAATATAAAAGGCGACTATTCAATGTAACAAAATTTAAACAGCTTATTCACTGTATTTTTTGCACCATAAGGCGCACCGGACCATAAGATGCAGGCCGCCCAGAGGCATTTCGCGGAGCGATCCAAGGTCCGGAGACTGGCCTGGAGGCCAAACTGGAGTGTTCCCGGCACCCCGTGGGTGCGTGGAAATCGCTCCGCGGGACGCTCCAGTTCGGCCTCCAGGCTTTGGAGTGTCCTGTGGGGCGATTTCCGCACACCCATGGGGTGCCAGGAATGATCCAGTTTGGCCTGCAGGCCGATCCTTCAGCTTTGGAGCGTCCCACAGGTGCATGGAAATCACTCCGCGGGACGCTCCAAAGCCGAAGGATTGGCCTGCAGGCCGAATTGGAGCATTCTCAGCGTCCCGCGGAGAGATCTCCCATGCTTTTTGGGAGTATTCGCTCCATAAGACGCATACACTCCCCCCCTTTTTTTGAGGGGGGAAGTGTGTCTTATGGTGCGAAAAATAGGGTAATTATAATGAAATTATAAATGCTTATTTAATCATAACAAAATCTTTAACGGTTTAGTTGTAGAAAAATTATTAAAGTTAGTTTGATTATTACAAAGTAATTGAAGCTAATTTAAGTATTACAGTTTAGCGTGATATTTGTTCCTGCTTGAGAGAGAGAGAGAGACAGAGTGACAGAGAGAGAGAGAGAGAAAGAGAGAGACAGAGACAGAGAGAGAGAGAGAGAGAAAGAGAGAGAGAGAGAAAGAGACAGAGAGAAAGAAAGAGTGAGAAAGAGATTGAGAGCGGGAGAGGGAGAAGGAGAGAAGGAAGGATGAAGGAAGGGACGGAGGGAGAGGTCCCGCTTGGAGAGGGGCAAAAAGCTGATCGGTGGCGCACAGAATTGGCTTGGGGAGGGAGGAAAAGCTTACTGGCGGTGTGCAGAGCTGGCTTGGGGAAGGGGGGAAGCTGGGGATGACCCCACTTCCCCCCCCCCATCAGAGGCAAGAGCTGGGCACTGCCCAGAAGGCATGGGGGCGGGCACAAGCCTCCCGACACGTAAGGAGCATAAGGCGCAGCACGAAAGGCGCACTGCTTTGTCAAACTAGCAGCGGTGGGGGCAGTGCAGCAGGGCAAGGACAGCACTCCAAAGCTGGCCTTTGTGCTGAGCCTTACGCTCCTTACTTGCAGGGAGACTTGTGCCCCCGTACCTTCTGGGCAGCGCCCCCTGCCGCCCTCCTTGCCTCTCAGCGCCCCCTGCCTCCTAGTGCCCCCTTAAGCCATCTCACTGCCCCCCCAGAGGGCGGTACCGTCCACTTTGGGAACCACTGCCCTACACTCTATTTAATGCTAATAATTGCTCACTACTACTCTTCATGGAACTGTCTTTGAAGACCATCTAGACGTCACAAATGGGCAAGAATGCAGCAGCAATGGTAGATATAAGTTTATTATGGTCATGTGATTGCTCCGTCTTACCAGCTGCACTGGTTCCCAATAAGGTTTTAGTTCATGTTCAGAATGTCTGATTATCACCTATTAAGTCCTTTTAGGACATATGACTGGGTTATTTATGGGATGTATGTTCTCAAAAATATGTATCCATTTCACACACTTGAATGAAATATACGCACACAGGGTCCCTCACCTTATGAATCTAAGTTGTGACAGAGGTCAAGACCTAGTCAAATAGCCACCAAGTGCCAATTGCTATAAAACCACACTATTGTATTTCTACTTTTTTCCTTCCTAAATACTTTTATTTACAAGATTTTGCTTTCCTTTATCCCTTACTCCTGGTTTTTCACATGAACAGTGTGCCTTAAAAGATCCAGCAATTATTTTATCAGTGACATACATATATGACATGATCATCAACAACTAGAAGCAAATTTCAACATAAGGAAATCCCATTTTAGGAAATTCCAGTTTAATTATGCTACAGTTCTTCAGAGATTTAAGAAGGGTCTCATTTTACAATTCAAGGAATGACTGAGACAAAATGAACTTTGCTTTAGATGGCAGAACCTGGTTGATGTTTTTTAGACTTGGAAGATAAGCTGGTTTCATGGTGGTTGCTACTTGGGTGAGAGATCACCATGGAATTTCAAGTTCCAGGCTAAAGTGGGAAGTAAAAAAAAAATCCCAGAAAGTGACGGGAAACCATTTCATTGCTATTATCAAGAAAACTGTATAGCTGCACACATATAATTATCAAACCTAATCCTAATTCAAGGACAGTTGAAAATTATTATCACATGAGTAGCTGAGAAATGACATAATTTTGGGACTCTGAAAATAGATTTAAAATGATTTATCATCACTGTGCATTAGTCACTTTCAAGTTATCCAACTGCTTCAATGTCTCTGTGACAGAGCTTGTACTTCTTCCATAACCTGAGAAATGGTCCTAACAATGCTTATTTCAAAACATGTTGCAAAATACTACCTGTGATGGATGTGTGCTAGCAAAAAACAGGTTTTTCAAGAAGCTGATGATCTGCAAGTAGAGACGATGGTTATCCTCTTGACTATCTGAAGCACAGACTGTGAATGCTGAGCTGCAAACAAAACAATCTATACTGAGCTCCCCTATCAACTATGTGGAAGAGAAATCAAGCCTTTACCTTAAGAAAATGCATATAAAGGCCTATACAATTACAGGTCTGACTGAAAGGAAATTCACACAATTGTCTAGCTTTGCTTTCATTCTGTGCCAGTCAGTACTAATGGAAACTATAACTCCTGAAATTAGGCTGCTCCCGAAGAGTTCCTTTGTGGTGCCACCCGAGCAGGTCTGCATCGCTGTCCCCTCAGCCTGCCCTGCCAGAGTCCAAGGTCCACAACTGGTGGCAGACAAAAGCCAATGTGTAGAAAGCCACAAACAACATGTTGTCGGCTCAGTAGAGTTTTTTTGTCTCTTCATAAGGCTCATGAAATGTGTAACTTTTGCATGTGGCCAGCTGATCATCAACCTTAAAGTGACTGTTGGAGCTGGCCTTCACAGCAAAAGGAGGACTGAGGGGAAGAGGTTAGAGACAAGAATGTGGTCCCCCAGGAAACCCATGGAAACAACTGGAATAGGTAATTTTAGACTTCTCCATAAGCATTAATGTGCCATATATTGTCTGCATGTGGAATCTTGAGGCAGAATATTACAGATAGCATAAATTCTAGAGTAGAACACCAGAAAATCTTTCAGTTACCCCAGCTATGGGCTGCCTTGAGATACAGGTAAAAACATAACACCATGTGAAGTGGGACCATGGTGTGCTTGTGGTAGAGTCAGGAGACTAGATGGATATGGCCTGATGTTGACCAAGACAGTATGAGTAGTCCAGACATATAGGAACATATAATTATTCTGATGTAGTTCAAGATTCCACATCTCCTTCCTTCCTTTAGTGCATCTTTTCCCAATATAGTTCTTCCTGTCATTTATATCCCAGTAATGCAATATTTCCCAGATTAGAACTCCTCATGTATACTGCAAGATTCTCAACTTGGATAGCTAGTATATGTCTATAGCACTGAACCTTTACACACCAAACTTAATAGTATATTCATCAGATATCAGTCAGTTATAGTCTCATAAGAAACCTCTATTCTTGCACCTCAATGACATTTAGGATAAAGTCAGTGAACACTTAATAGTACTTTGCAAAAGGCTGCCACTGTTTTTTAGTTAGTCACACTATTTCTCTCCAAACCGGTTCTATAAAATTATAATTTTCACATTATCCCTGTTCTATAAAACACATCTGCTAGATAATGTGTCATTCTCTCTCCGATTGTCACCTGAGTAGACAGTGCTTGAATTTCAACCTAATGAGTAAACTGGAAAATGCTTTAGGCACTAATTATGTTTCAGAAATTTAACATGTTACCGCTCTCTCTCTTCAAGTCTACCTTATATGACCATGTAGCAATTTATCTAGTTAATTACCTTTGACTGGATATTTTTTGAGTTTCATTTCTATCAAGGAAACTAGTTGCCACGTCAAAAGCATCTTCAAAGAGGATCTAAGAGAGAAAGCAGTTTAGATACTACATCCAAAAGCATCATACAGGAAATCTCTTTTTAAATTCCTGCTGTTGATTAGCATTTATTCTAGTGATTCATAAATAAGTAAGGAGTGTGGCACTTGGCTATTCTAAGATGAAACTGGTTGGTATGCATAATTGTTATGCACTGATTTTTCAGCACTCAAGTTTAAAAAACAGTTAATATCTATTTTAGTCGAGACCATATATTTTTATAATTTATAGTTTATGATGATTTCAAATTATTAAGGAAGTTATAGTTTATTCTCTATTTTATGTTCTCACTGAGCTTGGTTGTAATCAAGATTCCTCAAGAAAGACTCACAGTGTAAGGGTATACAAAATTACTCTGTCTCCTTATTAGATAATATTCTTTTTCTGAAACTGTTATTTATACTGACACCCCACAAGTGCTCCTTTGCTAGTGTAACAGGAAAAAGGTACTGTCAAAACATCACAGGGCATAAGACATTAAGGCAAGGATTAGTTTCTCTGAAACCTATTTTCCCAAGACCTATTATCTCACATGAATTCAGTGGAAAAACCCACATAAATACTAGTTGATAAATGAGGGTATGTAATTTTTCCACGTAATCCACCAATCACATCTCATCTGATACCTAACAGCTTGCTTTAGTTATCACCAATATGAGCTAACCAGTGAATAAAGCAATGGGGTGGCACGCGCTTACATTCTGAAAAGACCAAATGTGTTTGTACTATAATAAGACTATTGTATTATATAGGTTATTTTGGCTACAATTTTATTTACTTTAGCGAAATCCTTTTTTCTTGATTGGAGCTATTTTTAAAACAATTTCTGAATGTTATTGTCAAGAGCTATACTTATTGCTAATCTAGCCATAGTATTTCCTGGTGATTTTAGAAATGATTATACTGTCTTTCCTTTTTTTACTGCAGAAATACAGAGATTCAGCAATTTTAGATGTTAGAGCTGTTCAGATATAATCATAGGAGACACCAATTCTCACCTCTTCCGGTGTGGATGCTACTGAACCGCTGGCTTCCTGACTATTGGTTCCACTGTCCCTCACACTGCTCTCATCAGTACAGGCAGGTTCCTGAGAAGCTGTCTTGATCTCAGAGATGAAATTCTGTCTTTGACTACAATACTGCAAAACACTGTCCTTCCTGTCTTCTGGGAGTCCCTGCCACAGATGGGAAACAGCTGTGGAGACCACGGGGAGCATAACTTCTTCTGGGCTCACAACTGCATTATCAACCAGCAAGTCTACAGTTTGTTTGTAAAAATACAAGTATCTGGAATGAAACAGGAAAGGAGACACATCTCACAATATGGCCTGGATGGTATCTAACAGCACAGAGCAATAGGCTAACTACACTTTAGGCATCACTGAATTGAAATGGGTGAGAATTGGATTCATTGAGTCAGAAGATTATACTGTTTACTGCTCAGAACATGAAAAACGAAGAAGGGAAGCCATTCCTTTGTAGTCAGAAAGAATGTAGCAAAGACAGCATTTTGGTACAATGCAGTTAAATAGATTTCATGAGCAACTCTTTAACATGAAGGTTAGTCAATTTTTGGCCCCAGCAGAAGAAATTGACAAATTTTATGGTCAAATTCAATCTGAAGTTGACGGAACATGATATGCTGCTTATGATTGAAAAGTAGAATTCCAAGCCTGGAAACAGTAAGGAGGACATGTAATTAGACTATCTTGCCTAGGGAACACCACCAGATCAAACATCTGACTACATTACTGGAATAGGTAGGTGGAAGAGTTCAGTTACAGCAGCAAAGGTGTGGTCAGGGTCTCTTTGCTCTCTGTGAGTTCCAAGTCAGGGCCAAAACAGAAGAAAACTAACCAGTTTCCACAATATGATACGGAATATTATATACCCACCATTTTCAAGAAGAACTTTGAAGTCCTGAACCTTATTGTGGGAGCCAGAGGAACTGTGGAATGAAATCAAATAAGTTATTAATAAAAAGTTTGAAAAGAGACTGTCTATGGTCAAGAAACTGGATGTTTGAAACAGACAGTAGAAATTTTTGAAAAGAGAAGGCAAAAACCAAGAAAGACAAAACTCTCTGGAAGGCTCTAACCACAATTTTTCATGGTCTAGAGAAGGAACAGTATTACAACATCTATAAAGACATAAAAGATGGAAAGAGACATGGAAAACCAGGAAAAGTTCTCCAAAAGATTTATTAAACTATAAAGAGATTCTAATGTTTAATTGATATGCCAAAGATATCAAGAGACAAATTCAAAGAAATCAAACGTATAAGGCAGGAGTATGTTGAAATTCTGTACAGTACAGATGTCAACATTCAAGAAAGCTTAGAAAATATTCCCTTCTTACACAATCTTTTAATATTAGAATACCAAGTTAAATCAACACTCTGATTATTAGCAAATTAGAAAGCTACAAGAATTGATGGAATATATTCAAAAATATAGCAAGCAATGAAAAAAAATCAGCAGAAGTTCTAACTGAACTATGCTAGAAAATGTGGAGAATGCAATGACCAACCGATAGGAAAATGTCAGGCTACATACCAGTACCGAACAAAAGATCCTTAAGAGATTGTGCAAACTGCCACACAATAAGTAACCTTAATTCAACATCATATCAAAATAATGCTTAGGGTTGTCCAAGACAAATTAAGAGACTTATTCAACTGTTCAAATTGGTTTTAGAAGAGGAAGATATTATTGCAGATTTGAAACTGAAGAAATAACTTGTACTATATTGAAGAGACCACTCTGATATTTATTTATTAAATTTATATGCCACTGTTACAGGAACTCTGAATGGCTTACAAAATGATATAAAGATAATACAAAATGAATATGCCCTACATGTTGATTAATAATCTTCAATGCTTCACAATACAAATACCAGAGGTCACAGAAATGCCTGACAAGGAAGATCGCTACTCCAACTGCACTTCCAGAGTAATTGCAAGCGTCACAGAGCTTTATAGTTTAACTACGAAAAATAAAGTGTAAGAGAACAAAGCTGATGAGAATGATCAAATAATTTGGAAAATTTTCTATCTAGGGTGTCTGACAAGGCAATATCTGCAGATAATTATGTTATTCAAAACCCACATCCTTAATTAAACTACTTAATATTATATGTTAACATTATATGTTGCTAATGTTCCGCAGCAAAGGAATAAAAGGACTAGAAAATGGAAGTGTCTGCTTTTATCATTATTCAAATTCAAGTGGCTGCTTTCTAAAACATTTCATGGAAGGAGAAAAATCAAGAAAACTTTTGCTGTAAATGGAATTCTTGTTTTACACACAAAGTCTGTACTGCCATTTCTAATATTTGCAACTTATGGAAAAAACAAATCTGCCAAGTAAAATCACTCAAAATGTTAGACATACATTACAACCATGATTTATACAGAATATAATGTATAATGCAATGTAACATATGATGTCATGACAAGAGCTCACAAAATAAAATCCAGAATAATTGCCAGCATATAACTATTTATTTTTAATAAAATTCTAAAAAATTTCAAGCTGATAGCTGAAAATGCATATGGTCTGCAACATTTAATAATGATAATAAAGTACAACAATGGGGACAATAATTTATTACATTCATATGCTGCTAGACTTCCAGCAACTTTGGAGGGATATACAAATGAAACAATAAAAATGAGAAAGGCAAGAGATAAAAATGAACAGTAAAATGGTAAATGTGACAAGAACCACACAGGAAGAAAAAAAGAAACATATGAACATAATCCAACGGGACTTCATTCATCTTTGCTAAAGGTCTGAATGAAGAACTGGATCTTCAAGACTCTTTGAAAAATCATGTGGTCTGTTTGGATCTTGAGAGGAATTACATTCCAGAAGGCAGCCACTGTTATGGAGGAGCCATGCTTCTGGTTCCCAACAGATTGCCTTGTTTAATCAAACACACCAAACAGAGCACGCCAACCAAACCAGATCAAATCAATTGGGCAGATACTATGGATAATAGGCAATCCCTCAAGTTACCAGATCCTATGCTAAGTAGGGTTTTATAGCTTCTGTTTTTTGGGATTGACTACTAACTGTAAAACAACCAGAAATATATTACAAACTAGCACTTGACAAGGCAACAATGAAAGTCTGGAAAAGATATTCAGAGGCCTGATCACCATCTCCTTCTTCCCCTTATAACGATTAGAATTGTAATGGCGATTTCTTGTGACACTCTACGGATGCCAAAATTGTACTGACCCGGAATAAAAAGTATTGGTGCCTTTGGGTTAGAGAAAATTCAGTAATATCATGGATAGCCAGAAAAACAAATAAATGGATCATAATACAAACCAATCCACAGTTCTCACTTGAAGAATAAATGAAGAGGAAAAGAAAAAGAAAAGAATGATCAAATTCAAGATGGACTGTTTGCTCTTATTTTTAGTTTTTTTAGTAGACCAGGTAGAAGTCTTTCACAAAATCATCCGAAAAATTAAAGATAAGCTCTGAGCTAATGAACCTGTCACCAAATGGGAAAGGAATTTCTTTTATATGAACTTTCTGTCATGACTCTTACTTTGTTTTCTGTTATATCATTAAACATATTATGATTTGTAGGATGGCATTTGGGTTCATTTGATTAAGTATAACTTTAGACGACTAACTGTGGAATTTGAAAATAAAGATAAGCAAATTCATGCTAAAATACTTGCTTTGAAACTATCCCAGTAAAAGGGAAGAAATGAGACAAGAAATCACAAAATAATTTTATAGGTCATGGATTAAAAAACAAATTCTTGTACTTATTTTTACCATCTCTGAAAGAATAGACAGGTTAATTGAGAAGTGCCTCAGGTTGTGTAATTGCAACATGCTTGCACCACCTGCTGGTCATATGGCATAGTTATTCTACAATGCTGTCCCAACTTCCTTTCTCAGGAAAAAAATGGCTTGATGTAAAACGTATTATGCTCTGTGATAAGTACATAGGATCATACTATGTGATAGATACATTTAAGAAGAGCAGAAACAGAACATGTGCTTTTCAGAAGCAGTTAAGTAGAGACTTGCAATTTGTATCTATGAGCACTTATTTCCAGCTTATTTGGAGCTATTGTTTCATCTTTTTTCTTTTCTCTGAATTCTGCACCTTTGTTTCTGTCTTTTCCTTCCCTCTTTTTTCTTTTTCCATTCAAAATTGGTTCTTGTTTTTATTCCGAATTAAAACTTTTAATGAAATTTATTTTTAAAAAAGAGAAGCAAATGTCACTTTGCTGACTGGGATTCTTGAATAACCCAAAACAAATGAATTTTTCACTAAGCTATACTATAGCTACAGACAGAATATACTATATTGCACTATACAGTAAATGAAATATAAGTCAATGAATGAAGGTAAGATAATATTCTTCCATTATTTAAAAGCTGTGATGGGAAATATAGGTAATCCTTGACTTACCATCATAAATGAGCCCAAAATTTCTGTTGTTAAGTGGATGTTTGTTAGGTGAGTTTTGACCCATTTAATGACCTTTCTTGTCACAGTTGCTAAGTGAATCACTGCAGCTGACAAGTTAGCTGGCTGTTAAGTGAATCTGGGTTCTTCATTGACTCTGCATGTCAGAAGGTCGCAAAAGGTGATCACATGACCTTTGGACCCAGTAATGGTCCTAAGTACGAACCAGTTGCCAAGCATCTGAATTTTAATCATGTTATCATGGGGATGCTTACAAAGGTCAAAACTGTGAAAAATGGTCATGTCACTTTTTTCAGTGCTGTTGTAACTTTGAAGGGTCACTAAATGAACTATTGAGGACTACCTGTATAACATCCACTTACTTTCTTCTGTTCCGCAGTTACTAAGAACTCTGAAATGTCTTCACTCATTCAGATATAGACTAACTGAAGCAATTTAACCCTATGTAACTTTATTTGCTGAATCAGTTCAAAAGGAGAAGTATCATACGACTTCATGTACCGTTCAAACTCCATGAGATCAGGAGAAGACATAGTTGATGACTGTGTTAGCCTTTGACTTACATCTTCTTCTACAATTGGTTTCTCATGTTCTTGGATCATATACCAGACTGTGGTGCCATTTTGACTCAAAACATCTGAAGAGGATACAATGCTAAAAAAGAAAAAGGAGGGATTACTTAAGTCCACTTTTTTTTTTGGTCATAAACACTTGTTGACAAGTCCACACATTTTGTTGGGTATAATTATTCTTCAAGAAATACACCAGGCTACATGGGAAACCAATATAAACAAAAAGAACAAAGAGAAACAAGCAGAAAAAAAGTGAGAATGAGATTCATTATGTTAAAAATTCCACCTTCAACATCTCTATTTCACACTCATTTTTCTTCTTCCTGTTTCTGTAACTTAATAAAGACTATAAGTTCATGTAAATTTCATAGAATAGGAATGTAATTATTTTCTGAAGCTCATGAGCTTATTTGAGATATTTAAAAGGAATGCTTTCAGAAAGTTTAAATTTTGTAACCTATGATTGTTGAAATACATCTTGACATATTCCTCCTTTACATCTTCCAAACTGGATGGATTGCCGTCCTCCAGATTTAAAACTTCTGTTGGCAACAGAAAGAACATCCATTACTAATAGGCATATCTCGAAATTTGAATATAATTAAATGTATTTGAAGAAAATATTGTAGGAAAACATTTTAAACAAGCAGAGCTATTATCTTAATTATTTTCTATTTGTACTACTATCCCTACTAGTATTAATATTGTGTTGTTGCCCAAGCAAAATGCATGGAGTATCTGTCAATAAAATAAACCAAATTTATAATTTCAATCGATACAACAAAACTAAAATAAGATAGTATAGTAGCAACAAACATTATATAAGCAACAAATCAGGAAAGTATATGGACAACTTTCCATAGAAATTTCCTAGCTCTATTTTGGGAGGGGCTGTAGCTCAGTGATGGAGCATAGATATTCTCTGAAGAAGTTTCAGTTCCCCATATTTTCAGATAAGGTAATCTGGTAGGAGGTGATGCAAAAGTCAATCACGGCAAGTGATGTTTGAATAGATGGACAAATCATTCAGAAATAGCAGCTTGAAGAATTGGGAAGTTGGGCTGAAAAATAATGACATGAGCAATGAATCTAGGGTTATAATGGAAAAGGAAGTGAGTAGAGTTCTCTCTGATTCAAATATAACAATATATCATATTTAATAAAACATATTTGACAATAGAAGAAATAGATATTTTATTTCAGCTCGAGACCAGGGATATAAAAAGAAACAGTTACAAACAAAACAAATAACAAAATGCAGGAAAATTGAACTTAAATCTATAGATCAACTTTTGTATCACCCTTTGTTTTTTGGTAAACATAGTGCCAGAGACAAATTTTGCTACCTTACAATAATGTCTAGATTTGAATCATATAAAAGAAGAGAAACATGAGTCTGATCTAAACAAGAGGGAATGTTTTAACAAATATATGATAACAGCTACAGATAACAAATACAGGATACAGTTTTAAAATGTTTTTAGTATTTTAACCATAAAATATTTTTTGAATTGTAAGCTGCTCAGAGTCATTGGCTGAGATAGGCTGATACGGAAATTCAATGAATGAATGAATGAACAAATGAATGACATTGCCCTTCAGAATTGTCCATTCCTCTGAAGAGATATTTTGGTTCTTCCTTTTTTGGCTTGGGTAAATAAACATTTATATAAAATTCAGCACCTATTCAATCTTAGCTGATCAAAAAACAACTAAACAGGGTTCTTTAGATTAGTATTTGGGCAGGAAACCACCCAAAAAATCTCAAGGCCATAGTTAGATTTATTTATCAAATGTATATGGTCACCCACCTCACAAGAAGGGGCTGTGGCCATGCAGACAAAAAGTATTAAAAGTATGTCAGTCATATAAACACACACACAAGATTCAATCAGCAATGGAGTAGCCTCAAGATCTCACCTGTCCCCTCAGACCCCCAGGCCTGATGATAAAGCCTGGTCTTGAGGGAACTAGATCAGGAATTCAAACTATTTCTGGAAGAAAGCAGTGGCTAATCACTTTCACATTGCTGCCAAGAAAAACTCAATAGGCATGTCTGTGAAGTTCTCCAGAGTAAGATCAAGTCATAGTCTTTAACTTTTATGAACATTAGCTCTACTAATGAAATGTCAGTGCATTTCTCCATCTATTCATCTTTCACATGATGTTAATTGAAGCTGCTTACTTCGGATTGTTGTGTTAGGCTAAATCTTTTATTCTGACACATAAATTATCTATGGAGAGAGAACCTTATTGAATAGAAAAGCACTCAATTATATGTGCACTCCCCTTATGATCCAAAGTGCAACAATGAATAGAATTTCTATTGTAACTTTGAACGGTCACCAAACAAATGGTTGTAAGTTGAGGATGACCTGCATAGGATACCAAATAAGCAAAACACAGAGTTTCCTTATAATATTAAAGCACTAATGAGGTACTTCTGCAATTTCCCCCCCAAACAAATGGTTACTAAAATAATGGAAGCCTGCAGCAGAGAGGAGTTGGTAGATGGATGGAAGACTTCTTAACTCTTTTCTATCCACCAATTCTTCTTTGTGAATAACATTTTTGAATTGCATTTGCTCACTGAATATCAAACATGGAAGCAAATCTACGTGAAAATACTTAAGAGGTTAAGGAGACCCACCCCATCTTCTGATTATTCTGTTGTTGTTATTTCCTTTAAAGAGATCTGTTATGCTAGTAAATATGAGCTGGAAAAGATTCATCTGTGAAAAAAAATGTTGTTTCTTATATTCCAGCCTGAACGATCCAAAAAGAGACCAGGGAAAATAATTATGGACCAAAACAACTAGACACAAGGACAGTTTCTTTCCTTATGTCATTAACCTACTAAACAGCTGACCTACAGAACAGTGTTAGTGCAGAGGGTGTCCTTTGTGACAAGATGAAATAGTTTTTGTGACATGATGTCTACACTTTATAACATGATGACACGATAAATGTTGCGTACTTTATGACTATGAATTTTCTATCTTATGCTTATATACACAATTGATTATGCATATATATACAAATGATCATGATCATGCTTATGTATTCAAATTGTCTATATGTCTTGATTGTATCCGTTATGTATGTATGGAGGCATTGAGCATACTTACTGAAGACAAATTCCTTGTGTGTTGACACACACGGCAAAATAAATTCTGATTCTGATTCTATAATTTGACAACTAATTTAATATTTTTAAAGAAGACACAAGGACACAGCAGAGGAAAAAGATTTCAGCAAGCACTTCCATACAATACCTTTCATCTTCAACAGATTTTCCAAAGTTTGCTCCAATTCCAGGATATAATTCTTAGCTTGGCATAAAACCTGAGACTAAATAAAACAAAACAAAAAAGAGTCAATCATATGCATTCTGGATAGACTAATATTCATGAGTTCATTTAATGGTTAGTGAATTAATTGACTGAATTTCGAGGCCAACTCCCAAACAATTCTGAATGGTTTACATCCCAAAGGTAAGAAACAACATTAATGCCAGATTTTGAAAGAATTGTAGAATTGCTGCAGGAAAGAGTTGTACAGATGTTGGGGGGGAGGGTAAGGTGTTCCAGGGGACAGGTATCATGTCAGGGAAAGCATGCTTCCTAGGCCCCAATAGGTGACATTCTTTAACTAAAGGGACTTGGAGCATGCCCACTCTACCCAATCCTACTGAGTAGACAAATAGCTACCAGAAAGAGGCAGCCTCTTAAATAGCCAGGGCCTATACCATGAAGGGCTGATAAGCACTAGCTTGAATAACACCCAGACACATATATGTCTTAGGTTTCCTAATCAACCCATTGCTCTTATATGATGGGGAACTCATGGCCAACAGGAAACTGCTAAATTAAAGATCTCAATAGCCCTCCAGATTGGTTACAGTCGTTGGGGACTGTACTTTAGCAAGATCTGGAGGGATACTGGTTTCCAACCTCTGAAAGAATTTAATACATAAGGCTATGAGGAGAAAAGAAAAAAGTTAATAAAGGGAAACTACTGCTGCCATACAGGTTTACAGATTATATTGACCTATTGTTGAGGACTGGATTCATCTTTTCCATATAATATAAAATAACATGTGATAATATTCTGGCATTGAAGTATCTCCCATGTGAGAATCATGAAACATGCAATCAAAATCCACGTGGAAAGAGTAAAATGTAGCTTGTTTTATGGCAATCAAAGTGCAAGTAGTCCTCAATGTATGACCGCAACTGAGCCCAAAAATTCTGTTCCTAATTGAGATGGTTGTTAAGTGAGTTTCATCCCATTTTATGACCTTTCTTGTCAGTTAAGTGAATCACTGCAGTTGTTAAGTTAGTAACACAGTTGTGAATCTGGCTTTTCCATTGACTTTGTCAGAAAATTGCAAAAGGTGATCACATGACCTCAGGCCACTGCAACCCTCATAAATACATGCCAGTTGCCAAGCAGCCAAATTTTAATCACATGACAATGGGGATGCTTCAATGGTTGTAAGCTGAAAAATGGCCACAATTCACTTTTTTCAATGCCACTGTAACTTTGAACAATCACTAAATCAATGGTTCTAAATTAAGGAGTACCTGTATTCTCACCTACCTACACTAAGTATAATAAATAAAGGAAATTACCACTGGAGAAGCGAGGGGCTTGAAAAGAGCTCTAGAGGAAAGATTTATTTATTTATTTATTTATTAAATTTATATACCGCCCTTCTCCCCGAAGGGACCCAGGGCGGTGCACAGCCATATAAAAAACACAAAACAAGCAATAACATACAGCAAGACACAATTAAAAACAGTTTAAAATACAAAAAATAT
>JANHFO010003071.1:86045-98591 GCA_032468095.1 Pareas carinatus | reverse complement strand
AAGGAAGATAGTAACAGTAAAATTCAAAACTAACAATTAATTGCAGATTTATTCAAAATCCAATTCAAAAATCTTTTTAGCTAATGTTAATTCAACAAAATTGTTGAACATGATCCAGTGATACCAGGTTTTCAAAGTCTAATAGAGAGATGGAGAGTGGGAGGGAGGGAGAGAGAGAATGAGAGACAGACTTTCTCACACACAGAAATCAGGGGCACGGGGATAAAGACAGGCACAGAGAAAGAATGGCACATGCACAAAGAGAATGAGAAACAGGGAGAGAATGAGAGGGAGGGAAAACATACACACGCAGCACTCTGGTGTTCTACACAAATACACCCTCCGTGCCGCTCTTGTTTGTAGGCTGGCTGGCAGCGCTGTATGTGTGTGTGCCTGTCTCTGTGTGTGAGTATCTCATTCTCTGTGTCCGCCCTTGTCTTGCTTGCAGGTCTGCAGTCAGACCCGCCATTGCCACCTGGGACTAGCTGGTGCAGCTGCACAGCACCTCTGGAATGGAAAGCTCTCTGCATGCCCACCTCCGACTGTTCTCTGTTCCGAGATCTGGGGGCACCAGGCCGGTGGGTGGCTAAGAGCCGCTGGCCAAGACCCCCATTCCTTGGTCATCAGCCACATCATGCAAACCATCTCCGCTAGTCACCCATCACCAACCAGATAAGTCAATTCCAGCATTCCCTCCAGATCCAATTCTGAAGGGATTTTCGCTTTGGGCACAATTTTGCGCCGCCTTAGGCAAGGAACGTGACTGGTTGGTGCTGGACACCTGTCGAGCTGCTTTCTTTGCAAATCCCAAAAAGGGCAAACCAGCCTGGCGTTTTAGGAGAGTTGCCGTTCAAACAAGTTTGCGAAGCAGACTGCTTCCGTGAGGGAGTAACTTCAACTGAGCAAATGAGCGAGACATTTGGCTTTTACTTCAAACTGTTTATCTCCCCCGCCCCCAATCCAGGGCATAGGTTTCTGTGATTTTTGACTATACGTTTTAGAGAAAGTTGGAAAAAATTACACAATATTGGGTAATTAATTCTACAGTGGCTTTATTGTTCTTTTTTCTCCTATAAATGGTGTGACATAAGTAATCAATTTTCTATTGCAATTAGCTGCCATTTTTATTGTACCAAAATACTGAAAAGCTAAAATAAGTTTTTCTTTGGATCAGTAATATTCAAAAGTATGGAAAATAGGTTAACAAAGAACATAATACTGACAAATATAGAAAAATATTTTAAGGACCAAGTTACTCCCTTTTTTATGACCATTTTCTAATTGTATTAACAAATAATTCTTACCAGACTATCTCCATCTTTACAAACAACTAGTTAAAAGTATTAATTATGTGAAAATATTTTCAAAGATAAGTATTAGTCTGCTTTCTGCCGACGTAAAAATGATTTGTTTACATATCTAGAAGATTAAACAATTCTACAAAGTGCTTTGCAATAAGCATGCTTTGGCATTCTATCTGAACTGGACTAGTTTTGAAGTGGTACTAAATCATTTTCTAATTAATTATTGTGATTTCTAAATAGCAATTAGTATTTATTATGTCCAAATGAATTATATTCCAGGAATGGTGTATCCACTGGCAACTGTTGTGAATATTTTGTGTACACTTGCCTGAAATTATTGAATTTTTTTACTCGCATAATTTCAGAGTAACTGGTAAATCCAAATGAGAACAAGAACATTTCTATTTGTATGGTGTTAATATGTACACTGAACCTGTTGGAAAACAATATGTGAGCCATTAAATCAAACAGTATCTTATAATGAGGTGCAAGACATTTCTAAATATAGAAATTGCTACAAGCTCCCTTTGTAATCTCATTAGTTCAAATGCTGAATTAAAAAAAAATGCTCCAAGAATTGTTTTTAATATCAGCGATTTGTTCTAAACTAATGTGAGATATTTCTTTCCCTGCCAGGGTGTGAGAAATTAAGATTGTCTGGTTTGAACCATCTAGACTTATTATTTATAGAATCTTTATAGAGATTTATTTGCATGCAGTTTTCCTAAACTGATTTGAATTCCTGTAAAGTGGCTGTTGATGGCAGGAGCCAGCTTTTACTGGACTATAAAGACGCAGCTTAATATTGGCATTTATTTGGATACGTTCTTCATAAAATAGATTTAGCTTACGTGGAATTGTGATCACTAAAAATCTTCCCAACCAAACTGCTGTTTGAAAACTCTGAAGACATTTAAAGTTTTGCGAATTCCTGACAGTCCTCTTTGTCTTAAAGATAGTTTTACAGTTATGGCGGGCTTAGGTTGGATAGCTATTTTTAAGAGTGGGATATGGTGCCATGTGTTTTGCTAGTTGAATGAAGATACCGACATCAGAATTGACCAAAAAAAGAGGCGTATATAGAATGTGCTAGCATTTCTAGACATAAATTGTAGCCTGAGAGATGAACACCATATAGTAGTGGTAGCAGTGAGGAGCTTTTCCTGAGATGGCATCCCTTTAGCTATAGATAGCAAACCTAAAGCTCCTTACAGAGAAACCTCTTACTAGCCATTTTCCACAAATGGTACATACACCTTAAAGGTACTTAGTGAAAATCCTTGAGAGGTATTTAATGCTGGAGTTGGCAGTCTCCCTCCTGTTCTCTGAGGCTTATACATATTACCAGGTAGTGGCACAGAAAGCAAAACCCAGAGGAATACGGCAGGATTTTCCAGTGTTTTTACCCCAGAAAGCTCTGCTACTCCAATTGATTGCCAAGATGTGTGATATGGGGGGGCTTGATAATCTGATTGCCAACACAGCATACCTACAGGCCAGGAAGACTGGAGATGTGGACACCAAGGATATGCAAAAGCGGCGCAAGAGCATTCTTCTACCTAAGGTTGAGGAATGCGTTGGAATGAAGGGTTCCATTTCTGTGGAATATGAGAGCATCTGTGAGCGGCAACCCATTGGCAAGTATTTTTTCAAAGACTACCTGGCGACTGTGCCTGAATACCAGCTGGCCCAAGAATTCGTGGATGAAGTTGCTGCTTGGGAATTATCAGAAGACAACATCAAGGATAGTCTCCTAGAGGGCATGATCAATATGTATCTGAAGAATATTAGCAACACTTACTTGAAGTTTCTCAGTACAGACCTATCCATCAAGTGCCAGTCAGCCTCTGCAAATGATTTTGAGAACATCCTGCGGTTGGCCAGGGAAGAGGCAAAAGCCTTTCTTAAAGGAAAACCCTTTGAGGGCTTCCAGGCCAGTCCCTTCTATGAGAAATTCTTGCAGTGGAAAAGTTACGAGCAGCAACCTATAAGCGATAAATTCTTTGAAGAGTTCCGAGTGCTAGGAAAGGGAGGCTTTGGAGAGGTAAGGAGCAGTTACTCAGTCTACTTGCTGTGTATATAGATGAGCTTATATAGACAATGTATATAGACAATCTCATGGTATACTTGTACAATGACAATAAAGGTTTCATTTCAACTTGGATAGTGAAATAATTAGATCATGAATCACTAGCTACGTTCTTGCATAAACAAATTTTCTTGTCATGTATCCCTAGTGTAGTCCTTTTCATTGGTTATTTTCCCTGCAGTAGCATGTATTCAGGAGCAATATGTAGCTCTCCCTTTAATTGTTCATTATGGAGTGGCTTACATGAAATCATCTGTTTTATTTTTCATGTGATAGTAAATAATTCCATTTGTTTATGAAATTTATTCCTCACCTTTCTGCTTATGTAAGCACTTAAAACAACTTGTAACAGACAAGTAAGGCAAAACGCAAAATATGATTTGTTACTTTAAATTAGCTTAAAATGAGTAGTGTCACTACTTACACGTTGAGTAGGTAGAAACGCTAGAAGGACACATTCCAGCCAAGATTTTATTTTCAAGTTAATACTAAAGCACTTCAGAATGATCATTCCTCTCTCTCTGCTTCTAAATATGAATGGCTCACTTCGACTTTTTCCTTTTGCATGAAACATGCTATAGGTTTGTGCTGTCCAGGTGAAATGTACGGGGAAGATGTATGCCTGTAAGAAGCTGGACAAAAAAAGATTGAAGAAAAAAAAGGGTGAAAGTATGGCTCTTCTTGAAAAGGAGATACTTGAAAAAGTCAACAGTCGTTTCATTGTCACGCTGGTCTACGCTTTTCAAAGTAAAACCTCTTTATGTCTTGTCATGAGCCTCATGAATGGCGGGGACCTTAAATATCACATTTACAATGTAGGAGAGAGAGGTTTGGAAAAGGATAGAGTCATATTCTACTCAGCTCAGATTATTTGTGGGATACTGCACCTTCACTCCATCAAAATTGTCTACAGGGACATGAAGCCAGAAAATGTCCTCCTGGATGAGAATGGTCATTGCCGATTGTCTGATCTTGGTTTGGCAGTAGAAGTCAAGGATGGCAAAAAAATCACCAGCAAGGTAAGTGAGGATTTACTGTGCAGGGTTGCAGATCCAGTGGAGCAATTCTGTCTGTTTCTTCTGCATTGGATCCAAGTGTTAATTCTTTCAGATTTGCTCCTCCCTAAATCTTATTTGCTAACTTTATTCTATGTGACAGATTGGTAAGAAGATTTACTTAATTCATTATTCATACTGTATAGTGCAGCAACTCAGGGACCATACGTTCTTAAAAGAAAGCTACATCTTGCCAAAAGTTGCCATTTTCTTCCAAACAATTACATGTTTTCTGATTGCTGATATGGAAAATAAACAAAGAGGTATATTATGCAATGAAGCATTCATTATGTAATGAACTGTTGGGAAATGAAATATAAATGTAAAGTGTTACCTTTATTATTAAAATATAAAATATAATCTATAATCTTGTGCAAGCCCATTGCAATTAATAGGAATTACATAAGAATATTAAAGTTTGTTTCAGTAAAGGAAAGTAATAAATATTTTATTAAAATTGAGAAAGACAGACCACACTTGGTCTTCCACAGATTGGTTTGCACAATATATAAATATAGGAAATGTAGAAGCAAGGGTGTTGCTGAAGAATAGGACACTTGGAAACATGAAGATTCTCTATAATATAAGAAATTAATTGTCTTTCTTCTTAGCTGTTGAACTTTTTATTTTAAAAAGCTTTAGAAAAATTAACCTACATTTTTCTTTCAATCATGTTTGAAAGTGCATCGACTTAGACATTAATACTAGCAAAGAATTTTGAAGAATGGTTTAATTAAAGATTATTTTATTCACATTAAGCTCCATTTTTAGTTATATCATTTTAATGATATATTTATCCTTTATTTATTTGTGTATTTATTGCATTGCTATAGTCACTTCTCTCATGCAAAGTGATTCTGGATGATATACAACAATTGAATCGACAACAAATTTATAAAAACATCATAAAAGGATAAAAATTAATAAATTAAAATAAGAATATTATCAATATTTTTTTAAAAAAATACAAATCCCATAGAGAGAGCAAGAGTGTTGGTCACAATGTAGACTTCTAAAAATCTCTCCATTTCCCAAAGATTCCCATGCCTGATGACATAACCAGTTCTTAAGTGATTTCCTAAATGATAGCAAGAAAGGACCAAGCCTACGGGTGAGGGGGATGTTCCACAAAGAGGGTCCCACAGTAGAGTAGGTCTACTTCCTGGGATCCACCAAATGCAGTTCCCTGGCTGATGGAACCCATAATGTGCCTTCCCTCCCAGATTTAATGAGACAAGTTGAGGCAATCAAGGAAAGACAGTCTATCAGATAAGCTGAGCTATGCCATGGAGGGCTTTAACAGTCAAAACCAGTACCTCTAAAAAGCAGATGGTTAAGTCCACAGTTTGAAGCACTCAGTCCATTTCTTCAGGTCAAACAGGTTCAAACCATTCCCAATAACTAGGCAAGAGTCCACCAAATGCATCTCCTCTGGATATGCAGCAAGGCCGGCATCCAGCTGTAAACAAGCTGAAGCAATTTTATTCAGTAGGTGCTAAACAAATTGCTCTTCATGCCCCTACACAAGAGGGCTTGGGTCACCCAAGACAGGTTTGTGGAGCAACAATCTGTGAATGCAATAGGGGTGAAGAAGTACTACCCTTACTGCCACAAGGTAGGTTCTAATAGTGACTCTAACCTGTGTTTTCATTTACTTGCCCTTGGGTGAGTGCCAGCAACGCTCTAGATCAGGGGTGTTAAACTCAATTTCATTGAAAGCCACTGCCATTGCTGCTGAATTCCCCGTGACCCCCCACAACTGCCGCCAACCCTCCTGCAGTCCCTCCTGCGCCACCGCTACCCCAGGGAGCACCTTGGTCATCTCCAGGCCAGCCTCATGGGTCAGATCCAGGGAGGTCACAGGCCAGATCTGGCTTGTGGGCCTTGTGTCCTCTTCATCATGGATATACAATCTTTTGGTTTGCCTGGGCAGCACTGAGTTAATTGTAATTGTCTTGAGCTGCATCTAAAATATATAATATAGTTAATGTATATAAATAGCAAATTTCCTTTATTTTTATTGTATCTTGTGGCACCACATTACTTGCTCTCCAGGACAACATGCAACCCATGGGCCATGGGTTGATCATACCTGCTGTAGCAGTCTCTCATTTCATCTCCCTGAGCTTCTCCATAAACCACACGGGACTAACAGGATCTCTGAGAGAGGAGTGGTTCCAATCCAACTCCTCAGCCTGTTCCAAGCAGCAATGAAGGCTTTTGATGGAACTTGAAGCAGACTAATGGGAATATCCCTTAGTTCCCTCTGAAACCCATCTGAGTCTATCAATTGTCAAGAGCAGACCAGTCTAATGAGTTCTGCCTCCCACAGTAGATAGTAACTCTAGAAAATCCCATGAAAATTAGGGTGTGATCTGACCATGACGAGAGAGACACCAAAATCTCCCTCAATTTCAGATCATACAGGCACTGCTCCAACAGGAGCATCAGATGCAGAATATGACCATTATTCCATGTTGAGCTCTGGATAACCTGGAATTGGTCCATGACTGTCATGGTAGCCATGAACTCTAGAGCCACTTCTAAGAAGAGGCTTAATTTTTTATTTGCATAGAAATACGAGGGCAATTCAGAAAAAAAACCTCCATTTGGTTATCAATGACAGACACTCACAGATACATTAGAATATTACATTACATGGCTTTTTTCACATAATTGCCATTCAAATTGTTTCATAATGTCTTACAAGGTTTGAAATTCCTTCTGCAAAGAAATCTCCCTCCTGGGAATGAAGTCAACCTGTAACAGCATCTTGAAACGCTTGGTCATCATCGAAGCAGTGCGATGCAAACGTTGGGGCATGCTGACTTCCGGTGTGGTGTCAGTTCATGATAGTGCTCGCCTGCACACCACTACACTCACCCAATAACATTTGAAGCACTTCCATTGGGATGTTTTTGATCATCCCTCCTATAAGCCAGATTTGGCACTGAGTGACTACCACCTCTTCTGGCTTCATTTCCAGGTGGGAGATTTCCAGGTGGGAGATTTTTGCAAACCTTGTAAGACCTTATGAAAAGTGCTTCAATTTGAATGACGATTATGTCAAAAAGCAATGTAATGTTGTAGTTTTCTAATGTGTATAATAAAAGTTCTGTATCTGTGAGTGTCTGTCATTGATAACCAAATGGAGGGTTTTCCCCCCAAATTGCCCTTGTATATGGAATTAATATGTAAATTTTTATATATAGTATGTGTGGAATGCACATATAGTATGGTACGCTTATATAACATGAATGTGTAAGCTGTTGTATGTCTCTTTAAGTTTACAAATCTAGTTAATATTTATTGATTATATTGATAAATATTTGTATTTTATTTTGTGTGTGTGTATATAGATTTTTTTATTTTTACTTCTTGGAATTAGGATTTTATGGTTTTGTGATTTGTTGTTTTGTTACTGCTGTGAGTAGCTTAGAGTTGTATGTCAAGTTGGGCAGGCCGGTAAATCTTTTAATTAAATAAATAGGTCCATCTAATTCTATTGGATAACCTCCCCCAGCAAAGCTACATGAAAGTTAAATAACAAGGGGTGAATACAGCAGCCCACATAGTCTGAATCGTGACCCTGGTCTCCAATACTCCTGCACTCATAGTTGACCGATGCAGGAAATAGAACTTCTAACTCTCCCCAGTGGTCCAGAAAGTGTTATGTAAGTACCTATTATTAAACTATCTAAATAATGTACCTTTCTCGTATAACATGAACATTTTAACCATTATTTAATTATACAATATATAATTAAATAAAATTATTTTTCATTGTCTAGTCAGATGTTTAGACTGGATTTGGCATTTTGTCTCCCTATTGATTCCTTATGAAGGGTCTGAGTTAAACAGATGCAGTTGTTTGATGGTGAAAAGGGTATCATTGTTCCAAGTAAAGCTGCCTTGCTAATATTTTTTAATTATTTAACCATTATTGAATTATATAATTATAATATGTGATTATCAGTGGCAATATTATAACAGCCATCTGTTCATAATTACGGCAGGGTGTCCTAATAGTGTTGCCCAGTTTAGAACCAGAGCAGCAACAGACAGTATACTGGGAATCTGCCCTCGGATTACATACAGTATATGCACTCCAACAATGAAAAAAATATCTGGACAAATGCCAAAGGTATCCCAAAGTCAACCCAGAATTTAAGGCAGATCCATGCCTACAAAAGAAATAATAGACAAGGAAAAAATTATCTTCCTCCAATTCTACATTCTTTGCAAATCTCAGACCCTCTCATGTTAAATCACTTGGGGGGGAAACATAGATATGTACCATATTTCCAGAATCCAGTACAACTTACTGACTTCATCATCTGAGGTCATGATGAAATCCAGATTAATTTACAGCTATTAATTTCAATGAAAATACTACATAAATGGAATATACACTTTAGTCTGTGTTATTGGAAATGATAATTTTTTCACCGTAAGACCATTTTGTTATTTATGGACATTGTAAATACAACAATACTGTTATTGCGAAGCATTTTGCTGTTCTCCATCCATCCCCATGCCTAAAACAGCTGTTTTAAAATGTGAACTTGATCATCAGAGATACTCAGCTTATATAATTAAAATATCTTGTTACTGGAGCTAGGTCTTTTCTCCATTGACATAAAATGCAAGAATATATGGTATAACATGGTAATGTGTCTGTATTTTTTTAATTAAATACCTGCTTAGTCGTGCTTATACAAATATAATAGGTTACGTGCAGTTCAGCGGTTAATGTTTTAGATTGTGAGTGGAGAAATTGCAGTGCTGTTTCGTTCAGTGAGCACATAAACTCACTGGGTGACTTTGCCCTGTCATTTTTTCTCAGCTCAACCCCGTCTAGCAATACTGTTATTTGCGGGTGGGATGGGGAGGAATACTATGTGTACCCTGCAGGAAGAGCAAAAGATAAAGCTTACAGATAAAATAAAACATTTCTCTGGAATTTTAAGAATATGAGATAGTATATAGTAGCTATAGATAAATATCCTGAAAATAAGGTGATTATTTTGTATCTGGAGACCTAAAATTGATAATATATAAAGTAAGAAAACTATCCTTTTTTGAAAGATGACTTCTTTTTTCAGTGACAAACACTGAATTGTTATCCATATGCTTGCATGTCACTTGACTAATTAAAATTTGTCTTTCCTGAATAACACTTGACATGAGGTGCAAGTAGATGGTTGACAAATATGAAGTTCTTCTCAAAACAATTAGTTCATGATGTAAGAGGTGAAAACATCATCATCAGTCCATTGTCAGTTCATTATTTAGTCCCATTTGGAACACTTGGCCACCATAACTCTATAGGGAGGATGGATCAATTAGGCTAATCCATTGTAGATAGCTGATGAATCCAACTGATTTCTAGTGGATAATGGGGATTTCCCCAGCAATCAAATTGACAACTCTAAGGTTAACCTGGTTAAACTTTGGGACAGAGAGACCTGGTGCTTCATAGAGTGGCTCCTGAGTGCTAATCTATGGGGTTCCTTGGTTTGCTGATGAGCTCCAGGAGATGAAGTACCTAACAAGATACCTACAGCAACACTGGAAAAGACAAGGATCAACAATGGTCAGAAGGAGAAAAAAAAGCCCAACTCTGACTCTATACAATATAAAGTGACAAAACATCACATTTATTGCATCTTCAGGATCCTGGTCAGCAGCATTATTTAGAGTGACCTGTTTCCTTCTAGGCTCTGGGATTCCAGAAGATATCCCTACTACTCTTTAGGAGTACTCTGGGAACAAAATTTCGTAAACTTACGGTGCTAGGTGTCCTTGTAAATGAATAGAATCTCATGAGATGTCAGGAGTAACATTTTGCAAGTCACTTGGGATTCTTTTGATTCAGTGACACCCAAAGAGTTCTCTGTGGAGTGAGTTTCCATGTGGAATACCCCAGTTCTCAGTCTTCTGCCTAATCTTATTTAACATTTACATTAAACCTTGGGGCAGACCATTCGTTAGTTTATGGCCTGGTATCATCAACAGGCTGATAAATATATGGAAAGTATTTGCATCTCAACGCCAGGCTGAGTAAGTGTTGTAGAAGTCTTGATTCAGCGCTTAGAGAAGTGAGGAATCATATGGAATGAAAATGACTGCAGTTGGATTCCAAGAAGATAGAGCTACCATTGGCACTAAAAACCACTACTTCCAAAGCAAACCCATCTTAAGAGGTTTGTACTTACTATAAAAAGCTGGTGTGCAACCTGAATTGTACCGAAGTCATGGTTCCTGTTGGAACAGGTGGAATCCATAGTCAGGAAAACCTTTGATTGGCTTTGCAGCTCTGCCAGTAATACCCATTCTTTGACCAGGATTAATTCATTCTAAGATGACTGCAAATTGCTGTACGTGGGGCTACCCTTGAAGACAACTCAGTAGATGAAAGTGACATATAAGCAGCTGCTGGCCTACTGGTTCAGCAGCAAAACATCTATTCTGCAAGTGCTTTCCTAGTTGTTGATGGGATTTCAGGTTCAATTCCAGGTGTTGGTGCTAATTATAACTTGATGTAATCCTTACTTTTGGACTGTCTTCTCCATATATACTATGTATATCTTGCTGGATATCTGAACATGCAATGGAAGACGCAAATAATTGGAAAGGAGACAAAGGAGGGGAAAGGAAGCTATACTAACTTGGAAAATTTATTAGCATCCGTGACGCAAATTATCACAAAGGCAGCAAAAAATATGCTTAGGCTTACATACATTACTTTAATGTATGTAAACTTACCTTACCAGCATCAGAAAATTTGTTTTTTCAGTCGCAATATGTTTTACACAAATCTTTATTTTCAAGAACATATCCTAGTGATAGTATAGACATTTCACAATAGACACATATGATGAGTCGTGATTCATAGACTACAGTGATCATAGATATAATGGTCTGGATTGAAGCTGATTGCTGGAATCAAGAAATATATAACGTAAATCAAGACTTGAGTCAGTTGATAGACAAGGTAAAAAAGAAGCAATTTACAATATTACTTGACTGCTGTTATGAAAACAGTACAACCCCCCCCCGAGATACTTTAAATACTAGATAATAACTTATTTTAAGGTATTTTAAGAACATGTCCTCCTTTTGACAGTTTTCTGGTAAGCCTATCCAAACACAAGATTGCTGGAAGATAGACAAGGTGGAGCCACAAGAATCTCTAGAGCAGGAATGTCAGACCCACTGTCATTGTGGGTCAGTGTCGTGCCTCAGCCCCCGCCCCAACCGGCTCAGCTGGAAGAACTATCAGATAATGAGGGGAAGGAAGGGCCGTCAGGCATGCCAGATTTGCCTTTGCTTAGTTTACCCTCCCCCGCAGCTGCAATGCCAGAAACAGCAGGGGAGGAGAGAGAACAGAGCAGGGAGGCAGTCTCTCCCCAGCCAGAGCAACAGTAACAGGGTATTGAAGTCTCTGAAACGGAAGCAGCTATGGATCCTATCCTCGACGCAAGGACGAGGCGGAGGCTATGTAGGGAGCAAATGTGTGAGCAGGGTAGCCACGAGATTGATCGTCGCAGAGGGCATGGCAGGCAGCCCCCACCTTCCAAGGAGGCTTGATAAAAAGCTTCCTAAAGAGGATTTGTCAGCTTCTGCAACTGCTGACCATTTCTGCAGCTTCTTGTCGATTGGTTTGGCTTGGAATTCAAATTGGAGTCATTGTGACTTCGGCTCTTGGGCATGCTTCGTGTACTCAGTGCTCTGGTTTGGACTTTGATTGTGACTTTTGACCTTTGGACTGTCTTGAACACTGTTTAACCGGTTACTCCTCAAACTCTGTTTGCTAACTGACTCTTAATCGTGATTACATTGGTTTTTTTCTCTCGGACTGTCTGCAAATGCTGTTTAACTGATAACACTTGGAACTCTGTTTGCTTGGCTGGCTCATAATTAAGATTTACTGCCTGGAGGCCAGATGGGGGGGTCGGGTCTTGTTAACCCTCCCCTGGCATTTTTTCCCCATCTGGCCTCTCTGCCCAGAACAGCCAGTGCCACTGCTGTCGCAGCCGCTATGGCCCCCCTCCCTCCCTTCCCCACCGTGACCCCCGAAAATCCCACCGGCCTC
>JANHFO010003071.1:49868-60405 GCA_032468095.1 Pareas carinatus | reverse complement strand
GGCGGCCTCGGTGGAAAAATAAGACCTCCCCTGAAAATAAGACCTAGTGCATCTTTGGATGCAAAAATTAATATAAGGCAGTGTCTTATTTTCGGGGAAACGCGGTATTAACATTGAGCAGTCCTCCCTCAGCAGAGGGGGAGGGATACGACACCACCTGTCTCCTGTCTGCAATGCAGCCCCTGCAACCGTCCCAGGAAAGTCCCCCCCCAATTGGACCCTGATACAGCTGACCCCGAGGGCACGGATAAATCTCAACTAAGTTCTCGCTATGAATAAAGTCTCACTATGTTTGTGAACCTGATGCAGGCAGTCCTCAATTTAGAACCACAGCAGCCCAAAATTTATGTTGCTAAGTGAGAAATTTTTAAAGTGAGTTTTGGCCCATTTTATGACATTTCTTGTCACGGTTGCTAAGTGAATCACTGCAGTTGTTAAATTGGTGACATGGTTAATTGAATTTGGCTTCCCCCATTGACCTTGCTTGCCAGAAGGTCGCAAAAGGGGATCCCTTGATCCAGGGACACTGCAACCATCATAAATATGAGTCAGTTATCAAACATCTGAATATAAATCACATGACCACATGGATGCGGTAACAGTCACAAATGTGAAAAACGGTCATAAGTCACTATTTTCAGTGCCGTTGTAACTTTGAATGGTCACTAAATCGTTGTAAGTTGAGGACTACCTTTATTTTAAGAAGTAGAGGTTGAGGCACTTGAATGTTGTTGTTGTCTCTTGCCCACTGGACAATATTTAAGATGGCATTTTCTTACTATTCTACTGCACAAGTAAGTCCTCTACTTAAAACCATAACCGGGACCAGATTTTCTCTTGCCGAGCTGAGTGATTGTTATGGGAGTCATGCCCATTGCAGGATCGTGTGGTTCTTAAGCAAATGCAGCTTCCTCCATTGATTTTGTTGGTTGGAAGCCGGTTGGGAAGGCACTCCAATGCAAGGGATTACAGGGTTATTCCACCGGTTGATTGTTCTCCTTATCAGGAAATTCCTCCTTAGTTCCAGATTGCTTCTCTCCTTGAGTAGTTTCTATCCGTTGCTTCTTTTCCAAAGCCCCCGAAGGCCGGAGAAGAAGCAGCGGATGGAAACTCATCAAGGGGAGAAGCAACCTGAAACTAAGGAGGAATTCCCTCACAAGGAGAACAACAAATCAGTGGAACGACTTGCCTCCAGATGTTGTGGGTGCTCCAACACTGGAGGTTTTTAAGAAAAGACTGAACTGGGATCGAGTCTCCTGCTTGAGCAGGGGGTTGGACTAGAAGACCTCCAAGGTCCCTTCCTGCTCTATTCTTATTGATTGACATAAAGGGAGGGGGGGAATCACCCATGGCAACTATTTCTTTCTCTCCTTTTGCAGCTCATTTACAGAAGCTGATGTCAGACAAGAAATGCGCCTCAGAGAAAAAGATGGAAATGGAGAATGTGATCACACAGGTCAGTCAGTGATGTGGCAAGCAGAAATGGCTTAGCGCACACTCTCTCTTATCCCAGAAATTGTGATTGTGGCCCCAGGGACCTCTGAAGCTCTCTCTTTCAAAACAGTGCAGGGGCTGCTTCTGGCCAGGTGCCTTTTTTGTAGTGAGAAGTCTTTGGTGGTACCACCTGTGCTTTGTGGATTTTCTGTCAGGTAGTCCTTGACCTACGACCACAATTGAATCCAAAATTTCTGCTGCTAAGCAGGACAGTTGTTAAGTGAGTTTTGCTCCATTTTACGACCTTTCTTGCCACAGTTGTTAAGCAACTCCTTGCAGTTGTTGAGTTAGTAATGCAGTTGTTAAGCAAATCTGGCTTCCCCATTGACATTGTTTTTCAGGAAGTTGCAAATGGGGATCACATGATTCCGGGACACGGCAACCATCATTAATATGAGTCAGTTGGCAAGCGCCTGAATTTTGATCACATGGCCATGGGGGTACTGCAACGGTCATATGTGTGATAACCAGTCATAAATCATTCTTTCCAATGCCGTTGTAATTTCGAACAGTTACTATATGAGCTGTTGTAAGCCATACCTGTATTAGGCTGATTCGTATGTTCCTGGGTTAATAAAATGATATTTTGTTTTTTCCTGCTAGCTGGACAACTACAGTCAGGAACAGCTTGCAGATCTGTTTGTCAATTACAACGTGAAGTCCCCCCTATCAGGAAATGACCTCACTGCTCCTGTGTCTTTCAATCTCATGTTTAAGACCTCTATTGGTCCAGGAGGAAACATGCCTGGGTATGTGGGCATATGAAAAGGGGATGGGGGGGGAGAGGATGCCTGAATTTTACTGGATTTGAATTTGTTCCTGCATTTGTGCTTCCAGCTGGCTGAATTTTCTTATTTGAGAGACGATCTGGGGATTGTTGCTTCATTCAGGAGTCATGGTGGTGCAGTGGTTAGAATGCAATATTGCAGGCTAATTCTGCTGACTGCCAACTGCCAGCAGTTTGGGCAGTTTGATCCTGACCGGCTCAAGGTTGACTCAGCCTTCCATCCTTCCGAGGTTGGTAAAATGAGGAGCCAGATTGTCAGGGGCAAGGGGCTGACTGTAAACTGCCCAGAGAGGGCTGTGAAGTACTGTGAAGCGGTATAGAAGTCTTAAGTGCTAATGCTATTCTGGGGCGAAGTGGCCCATCCCTGCAAAGACAAAAGAAAAGTAGATAAACAGCCAGCTGTGCCAGTGGACAGCCCTCAAAACTGTGCCTTGTAGTTTTCTTGTGTGATTTGGGAAGATCTAGCATAGAAGTCCCTAACCACCGATCATTGGACTGGTACCGGTCCGTGGCATACAAGTAACCGGGCTGTGCGAACAAGTCAAGCCCCATTGGCAGAATGCAGGCAGCATGCAAAACCGCGCTCCCTCTGGTCCGCGGAACAACTTTTCTCCATGAAATTGGTCCTTGGGGCTCAGAAGGTTGGGGGCCACTGATCTAGCAAACTTAATGCCAGATAGGAGAATTCTGTGAGTTGAAGTCCGCTTCCCTCAGAAACCCTACTCTAAATGCATAGGGCAAAGTGAACTGAGAGTGAGAATCATTTACTGAGCTCCATCGGGGCAGTTATTATTCCAGGCAATCCTCAACTTACGATCGCAATTGAGTCTAAACTTTCTGTTGCTAAACAAGACAGCTGTAGAGTGAGTTTTGCCCCATTTGATGACCTTCCTCGCAGCACCCCCACGGTCACATGATAGAAATTCAGAAGTGAACTACTTCAATTGTTAAGTTAATAATCTGGTTTTTAAGCGAATCTGGTTTCCCCATTGAATTTGCTTATCAGGAGGTCTCAAAAGGGAACCACATGACCCTGGGACACTGCAATGATCATAAATATCAGTTGCCAAGCCTCTGGCTTTTGATCACATGACCAAAGGGATGCTGCAAAGGTCATAAGTCTGAAAACTGGTCATAAGTCAGTTTTTTCGGTGTCTTTGTAACTTTGGGAATTAAACGAATGCTGGTAAGTTGAGGACTACCACAGGAATACATATGGGAATCTAGGCTGCCTTGCTATCAGCTGCTAATTGTTCCTACTTTCTATTTCTACCATATATATTTTCCCCACCCTGATAGATACTTGAGACCAGAAACCGCACAGGGCATCTTTCTGAACTTCAAACGCCTTTTGGAATTCAACCAAGGCAAGCTGCCTTTTGCTGCTGCTCAGATTGGAAATTCCTTCAGGAATGAAATATCTCCTCGCTCAGGTCTCATCAGGGTCAGGTAATTGCTCTAGGAATTTGGGCAAAAACTGGGAGGGAACTTGGTCCTTGCTTGGTTTGACAGATGTGTGTATTTTATTTTATTTAGGTGGGTCATAACTGGACAGTTGCTAAGCAGCCAGTCATAAATTGAGAACTATCCGCGTTCCCCTAAGAGTTGTTCTCTTATCGATAGACCTTACAATCCAAAGCATTTCGCTTTGTGTTTCAGGGAATTCACAATGGCGGAAATTGAACATTTTGTGGACCCCAGTGAGAAATGTCATCCTAAGTTTCAGAATGTAGCCGACCTGCATATCCTCTTGTATTCTTCCAAAGCCCAGACCAGTGGGGAGCCAGCTCGTGTCATGCGTCTGGGGGATGCGGTTGAGCAGGTAAGGACTGGGGTGCGCGGGAAGAGGGGCATTCTTTTGAACGCAAGGAAATCCTCTTCGCTCACTTGGTTACATTCAGCTTGGAAAGATAATGAAACCAGGAACAGACAATGCCTGAAATCCATGGAAATGCCCAAGCTGTTTGCTTTATAACAGCTGCTAGGCTCAACTCGGTACCTGTTGAGGGGTTGGACTTCTAGTCCCATAGTCTCAACCCATCATTGCCATCTTCCGCTAGGGTTTAAATATCGAAAAAGCTGGGCTGCAGCACATTGGGAAGGCTGCTTGGCCGACTTAAGATAGAGCATAGCTGGTTGAGGAAGTCTGGGAGTTGAAGTCCACACGTCTTAAAGCTGCCTCAGTTGAGAAACATGGAGGCAAAATAATCATGATTGAATAGTCATCATGCCCTGAGGAGCCCACTTAATATGTATCTGAGAAGGAATTTCTGGATTTTGAGGAAAAAATGCAGAAATCTCTTGCCAGCTACACTAAGGATTTTGGAGTGACAAAGACTAGGGGTGACATGATAGCAGTCTTCCAGTACTTGCCATAGAGAAGAGAGGGTCAAGCTATTTTCCAAAGGCAACGGATGGAAACTAACAAAAGAGGGAAGCAACCTGGAACTAAGGAGGAGAACAATTAACCAAGGGAACGATTTGCCTCTGGAAACTGTGGGTGCTCCATCACTGGAAGTTTTTAAGAAGGGATCGGACAGCCCCTTGTCTGAAATGGAGGGTCGTGCTGAGAACTTGGTTCCTATCTGCACGACAAAATTGCACAGATCCGGAAGGGTCTGAGCTCCAACTGGAATGGTCCAGAGGGGAGGGCGAGTGCAGGTCTTGAGTCTATTATCTGGGGGGAGTTCGACCCTGTGGCCTCCGAGGACATGGACAGGTTGCTAAGGCGACTGAAGGCCACCACATATTTATTGGACCCGTGTCCCTCCTGGTTGGTGCTGACTTCCTGTGAGGTGACACGAGGCTGGCTCCAGGAAGTGGTTGAGGCTTCTTTGAGTGAGGGGTTTGTGCCCGCCGCCTTGAAAGAGGCGGTGGTGTGTCCCCTCCTCAAGAAGCCCTCCCTGGACCCGGCTGTTTTAGCGAATTATCATCCGGTCTCCAACCTCCCCTTTCTGGTGAAGGTTGTTGAGAGTGTGGTGGCATATCAGTTCCCATGGCACCTGGAGGAAAATGTCTATCTAGATCCGCTCCAGTCCGGCTTCCGACCTGGTTACAGCACGGAAACGGCATTGGTCGCGTTGGTGGATGATCTCCTGAGGACCCGCGATAGGGGATGTTCCCCTATCCTGGTCCTGTTAGATCTCTCAGTTGCTTTGGATACCATCGACCATGGTATCCTGCTGCACCGGTTGGAGGGGTTTGGAGTGGGAGGCACCGTTCTGCTGTGATTCTCCTCCTTCCTCTCCGACCGGTTGCAGACGATATTGACAGGAGACCAGAGGTCGACCCCGAGGCGCCTGATGTGTAGGGTGCCGCAGGGGTCGGTCCTCTCTCCCCTCCTGTTCAACATCTATGTAAAGCCACTGGGTGAGATCATCCGTGGCTTTGGAGTGGAGTACCATCTGTACGTTGATGACACGCAGCTGTACATCTCCACCCCGGGCCAACCTAACAATGCCGTGGAAGTGATGTCCCAGTGTCTGGAAGCTATGCGGGTCTGGATAGGGAGAAACAGGCTCAGACTCAACCCCTCCAAGACTGAGTGGTTGTGGCTTCCAGTGCCCCGACATAGCCAGTTAATTCCATCCCTGGCTATCGGGGGCGAGTCATTGGCCTCTGCGGAAAGGGTCCACAACTTGGGAGTCCTCCTGGATGCACGGCTGTTGCTGGAAGATCACTTGACGGCCGTGGTCGGGGGGGGGGCGCTTTTTACCAGGTTCGCCTAATCCGCCAGTTGCGCCCCTTTCTGGATCGGGACGCCCTTCGCACAGTCACTCAGGCGCTTGTCGTCTCCCGGCTGGATTATTGCAACGCTCTCTATATGGGGCTCACCTTGAACCGCATCCGGAGGCTGCAGTTAGTCCAGAATGCGGCCGCGCAGGGGATCATGGGGGTCCGGGGATGTTCCCACATGACCCCCCTCCTGCGCGAGTTGCACTGGCTTCCTGTGGCCTTCCGGGTATTTGTCAAGGTGTTGATTATATTCTTCAAAGCGCTCCATGGCATAGGACCTGGGTATCTGCAGGAGCGCCTGCCGCCGACTATTCCCTCCCACAGACCGGTGCGCTGTCACAGGATGGGTCTCGTCTGGGTGCCATCAGCCAGACAATGCCTGCTGGTGGCCCCCATGGGTAGAGCCTTTTCTAGGGTTTTTAGTTGGGTTGGTTCCTTCGGGGGGCAGGATAGTTGAGGGTTTTAGGGGGTCACAGGTTTTTTTAAATTTTAGTTTTTAATGGATTTGCAGCCCAATAGGTTTAATTTAATTTTAAATTGTTTTAAATTTGATATTGTGTGATTTTAAACAGCTGTACACCACCCTGGGTCCTTCGGGAGGAGGGCGGTATATAAATCAAAATATAAATAAATAAAATAAATAAAAATACTCAGAAAACTGAATATCTGATATAGGACAAGATTCAGCATCATTCATATAATATATATATTTCATTCCTCTTTTTCCTGCAGTGCTTTCAAATTTGATCTGCAGTTGGAGTCCTCTCCAAAGGAAATTGAGTAAAGGTGGGATGCTTCAAACAGTAATAGGTTAATTCCTGTTACTGATGGGAAGATGAAGCCCTGCATTTGTGTGAGGGGCTAAAGAATTAACAGTCCTTTCCTTGTGAGCATCCCAATCTCATTGGTAAAAGAGACATCAAGCATTTATGGGCAGGGAGGTGAATTAGAACAGAATTTCTTTAAAGAAGGCCAGAGTCAGCAAGGCTAGAAATCTCTTCAGTACCTCTATGATGTACCTCTATTTACATTTTCTATTCTTGCTCAAGCCAGGGCTTGTTGAGGTTAGAGTGGCCGCCAGCAGGAACTTCCTCTGCCTTCAAAGTTGAAGATCTGCTGGGCTTGGAGTTTCAGATTTTAGAGGAAGAGAAGTTAATTTTGCAAGTGCTTACCCTTTCTGACTCCACAAATGGCTAGTTCACGATCAGTGTTTGTTTTAACCATCATATCTGATCCTACCTGTGTGCACATGGGGTATAGGTGATGGATCATAATGGCAGGACCTATATTCAAACAGATTGATATATCACAATATATCAAATCAAATCTTTATTATGGTCAAAGACCAGCATAAGGAGGGAGGATTTAAAAGAAATTAGAAGCCATAAAATTACACATAAAAAGCTAAATATAAATATGAAGATCAAAAAAGAGTTTAAAAGAAGGTAGATTCTGTAAATGGATGTAGGTGAACATGACAAACGGAATCTATCAAAATACAGAGCATTCTATAATGACATACTGGGTGCTCATTAAAAATGATTATCTTCTGACAAATTTTAAGTGCAACTGCACTTAAATCGGGCAACATTTTGTGTTGATATCTGAGAGCAGCAAGGAGGCGTAGAATTTTTCTATGTGTCCTGTATGGTGTGGCATTCCCCCTCACACATTTATGTTCCCCAACATCTGATATTCAAAAAGTAACTGATTTCAATCCTGGAGCTAAGATTTAGTCACCATGACCAACAGTTAATATTAGCTTTATCATACATGAATTTATCCAATCCCTTTTTGGTTAAGAAGCTGTTGGTTAAGAAGTAATATCTCTTAGCAGTTACAATATAGTAACTTGCAACCTACAGAATATCTCGGCCAAATAGAAGCTAGGATTATGGTTAGTCAATAAAGTCATATTTATTATTTCTAATAAAAAGATTGTTCAATAGGAAAAAACACATCTACTAGATAGAAAATATGTACCAATCTCAGTGTTAAAGTAGATGTGACACTGAGTCATTACACTTTTTTCACTTCAGGTGAAAAAACACTTTTAGTGTTCTTCTTGCTTAAGATTGTTTTCTAAAAACTCATTTAGTAAATTAATAAAAGATGAGGAATGACGAAGATGATAGCACCAGAAGAGCCATTAAAATACCCACAGAGAAAAAATGCTACCAGGAATCAATTTGCAAAATATTACTAATGTTTGTCAGGATGCTTAGTTTGGAGACCATTCATTTTGTTTATATACTCGAATATATATTCTTGCCTTACGATTTCAAAGGCATGTGCTTCTAAACAGTTTCTTTGTTCCTCAGTCAGTTAAGATTTGCAGAAATACCCTCTCGGGTACCCTAGATAGGACAAAAATTACATGCATAATAAATTCAGCCTTTTCAGCCATTGTCGAGATGCCATAGAACAAGAGCAGGAAAAGAGAAACAGTGTACAATGTTCTGTTATTTGAAATGAGAAATACACAAAAACTCCACTATTGATTTACAACATCTTTAAGAGTCATCCAACCATCATTGTGCCAAAATAACATTATGAAGACAGTTTTATTTCCCTTCAGTGATGGCTGAGGGACTTCATAAAGAAACAATGTCACTTAATCAGATAATGGCCCTTCATCTTTTCTCTTTCCCTTTCCCTCCCTCCCTGTCCTGGTGCTGACTTAATTTACTTGGCCTTCCGTAACACTTAGTGTAGTTGCTGGAATTTCACTTTCTCAGAAAGCGTACTTATTCCACAAGCCAGCTCCAGATCTATGACAGCAGATTTACTAGCTTCCTCCAATGCATCAGTTTAGACTAGTGATTGAATCCAGCTATAAGGGGATTGGAGAATGATGGGTGGTTATAGGGAGATTTTAAAAGCAAGACAACTTTCTCTTTTCATCAATGTTTTTTAATTTAATACATATGCTGTTTTATTTTTGGATTATTATATATTGTTGATGTCTGGTTATTATATGTTTTACAGTAGTAAAAGTCAATGTGGACTAAGAAATGAGATAGAACAAAGCTCAAAGTTTATATGTGCACATCATTTTCTTAAATGAAGCAAATTCAGAATATACAAATGTGATTGAATAAATCTGCATAGAATTACATACTACTTTGTTCTGCTTTTAATTGTATAAAGGCCTAAGTTATTTTCCCTAATGCAAGCTCTCTTGTTTGGCTTCCGTGATCTTAGCATCTTAGATCTGCTTCTCTCCTACCCACCCCATTTCCTTTCAACTGGAGAGCAGAAGAGAAATATCTTCTAACACTAGGAAGCTGCATACCTAGATCCAGGAATAAAATAAAATTGAGAAAGAGATTAATTTGGCCTATTCACTGCCCAGAAAAGAAATACTTGCCCATCATACTGCTTAACAGAAAAAACACGCGGTGTTGGACTGAAATCAAAATCAGAAAGAATCCTACAATCTGGCATCAGACAACTAACTAAGCAAAGACATCTGTTGGTATCTAATCAACAACATTCATTGAGGGAAGAACAACCTACATTGCTTATTCTTTGCCATTTTTGCCTTCTAGTAGTCATCTTTGCCACCCTCATTTTTAAAATCAGATGAGTGAAGATATTTGAAAGATAATATTCTCAAATGCAGAATGATAATATAGTAAAATGGTAGTCATTCCTAGTATCTTACCGGTCCTTTTATCCCTACTAGTTTTCTTTCCATTAACTAAATGGGCATAGCAATTATCTTTTCTTTCTTCTATTTAATATAAGGTAAGAATTCTTTATTGGCCAAGTTTGTCTTGGCACACAAGGAATTTGTCTCTGGTGCTCTCAATGTACACACAATTTGCAAGTGATAAAATTGTGATCACAGTCACAAAATACATTCATCGTGTCATAAGATGCTTTTTTAAGCAATCTACAAATCATACTAGAATACTAAAATTAAACAACTATTATATATCGTAAGATACAAGCAACAAGTTGTGCCATACAAAAAGAATAGGCAATAGGTTAGGGTTAATAGGAAAAAAGTCCTTTCTGACTTCAGAAAATAAGCTTTTATTTTTATATTTCATAGATGCTGCTATTGAAATACTGACTTTATTCATATTTATGAAAAAGCATTGGATATTTTTGCTATGCAACATTCACAGATAGGTGAATTTTTCTTCATAAGCATTCTTTCCATTGACCTGAAGTTAGCTTAGAAAACCTGAGGTAAATCAGCATCCATATTAACTTGATGAACTAAATCAATATCTTGATTTGCTTTAATTTTACACATTTACACATTTGCAATACTCAGGCAAATTTTCATATACAGGTAGCTCTTGCTAAGAAGCTCTGCAGACATGTGATCAACATTTGTGATCTTCTTTGCTGGCTTCCTACAAGTCAATGGGGAAGCCAGCAGAGGTCACAAAAGGTGATCACATGAAATCCTCCTTTAACAACCAGAGGTGATTCACTTAGCAATGGCAACTTAGCAATGGCATAATATCCACTGCTAAGCAGTATGATCACATGACATTGCACTTC
>JANHFO010003071.1:8697-20876 GCA_032468095.1 Pareas carinatus | reverse complement strand
TTGTGCCTGTAAGCCGCCCTGGGTCCTTCGGGAGAAGGGCGGGATAGAAATAAAAATTATTATTATTAATTATTATTGTAGAGCAAATCTGCTAGTAGTTGCCAGAGGCAGCTTATGATTTTCATTAATTATCAGGGTTAATGCAATAGTTAGGTGCACCAAGGTTTGTGAAGTGAAAGAAGAGATTCATAATAAAATAACAAAAGCTATTTTGAAATCTCTAGGTTCTGTGATAGTTTTAAAAGGATATACCTGGCTAATTCCAGTAACTGAAAAAACGAGCAGTTTCCCAACATGTGCTCTTTGGAATTAAATATACTGATTATTTGTGTAAGACGGTTGCATCTTCTTAGTAAAGACATATGGAATATGGACGTAGTTAATACTACTTGCTTGGAAGAAATTACTCACAAATCAGACACTTATACCACATAGAAGTAGCTATCAGTAAATTTCCAAGACTTTTAATCTTTTTAAAAACTTTAAGGAAGGTTGTGAAACAAAGATCTGGTTAACTTTTAAATTCTACCATATTTTAAGGTCTATCCTCTCCAGAACATACTGCGCTGTAAAAATACCCTCTTTTACATTTTCTGTGTTTTTATAAAACTGCAAATGTAAGTTCTTCAATGCTTTTACTATAAAATTATCTCTTATGCTGCTATTTCTAGTTTGGGCCATTTGAAAGTTAACTGAACATGTTTATTCTGTTAACTATATGTTTTGTCTAGAATTTGCTGCCAAGAAGTTGTGCTCTAGGATTATTGCTGAAATCTTAATATTATGTAACTTTCTCCTGTGATAACCAGATAAAATATACATTATAGAAAAAAATAGGGACTGAAAATAGCATACAGGACTATGCCTGAGCAGACATTCCAGTAGTCGTGCGGTAAGAAACTCCAACGAAGTTGTTCCAACAATACCAGAAATGTTCTGACACTGTTCTGAGCTTGGAAGATTCCCAAAATGCAAAGCAGTTTAGACAGAACAGTTTTTGAGATTTTGAATTTGAAATGTTTTTGCACAACTCCAGTACAAGCATCTTTTCTTTTGGGGCTGCACTGAAGTAACATATCCAATACAGTTACTGAAACTAACTAGGAACTTGTTTTGGGGACTGAAGATAAACAAATTTACTTTTTAATCTTAACAGTTTTATGCTGTAGCCTTCCTAGTTCATCTCTTCCCTAACCATTTTTGGAGACAATATTTTGTCAGATCTCAATTTCCAGGTTGATTCAGCTGGTGATATAAAGCAGTGGTCGCCAACCTTTTGGACCTCTGGGACCACTAAATTCATAATTTTAAATCCCGTAGGCCACTAATAATGAATTTTTAAAAGATACATGCATTTGTAAAATAATGATCAGAGAATGTCCATTTTATTAATATGAAATGCATCTATTTAATATAACAAAATTTAAAAAGCTTATTTAATTAAAACAAAATCATAAATGCTTATTTAATCAAAATCTTTAAAGGTTTAATTGTGGCAAAGTTAAATTATTACAAGATAATTGAAGCTTATTTAAGTATTACACATTTTAGTGTGATATTTGTTCCTCATTGGGAGAGCAAGAGAGAATAAGAGAGACAGAACAAGAGAGACACAGAAAGAGAAAGAATAAGAGAAACAGACACACACAGAGAGGGAGAGAAAGAGACAGACACATAGAAAGACAAAGACATGTACTCAGAGAATGAGAGACAGATTAAGACGGACATACAGAGAATGAGAGGCAGAATGAGAGACAGTCATACAGATAATGAGAGAGACACACGCGCACACACACACACACAGAGACAGAATGAGAGAAAGGCAGAGAATTTCTGCCACTTGCACGCTGCCGCGAAGCCACAAGGATAAAGAACTGCAGTCGCTGCTTACGCCCAGAGCTTTTTTTGTCATGAAATGCACTGGTACTGTGTTCCGGGACTTTCTTTCGCCCAGTAGGGGAAAGCCCAGCTGGGGAGGAGGGAAGCAAGCGCCTCCGAAAGATTCAGAAAAGCTAGCCCTGAACAGTGGCTCTTGGCTGGATTCGCATGAGGATTTTCAAAGTTTTGGAAATCACTTCCTTCTCCCCTCCCCAGCTGAGCTTTCCCCAACTGGGTGAAAAAAGGTGCCAGAACATAGTTCTGGTGCATTCTATGACAAAAAAAGCCCTGGTGTTCTGACACTTTATTATTATTATTATTTTTTACAAAACACTGCTTATGCCTTGTAGGTAGGCCAGGGCCAGGGCCATCTTATTGGGCACATGAACCACCCAAATTTTCCACGGACCGCCAGTGGACCAAGGGTTGGCATTCTCTGATATAAGGCACCATTCCACACCAAAACAAATTTTCATGGTGAAACTGCTGCACAAAAACTTAGTCTGATTCCATTTTAGACCTGAAATAAGACAGTGGCATTTTTTTCAACTGCAGATGTTAAATTCAAGCCCAGTTGATCTTTAATTAACTTACTGCTGCTGCTAAGATGTCAATGTGCTAACAGTACTGTGCAAAAGTGTTAAGCAGTTGTATAAAAATGCTATAAGTTAAGCATGCTTTCAGAAATAGAAGTGTTTTAATAGTTTATTTTTATCAATTAACAACATGGAAAGTAAAAGAACAGAGGAGAAATCCAAATCAAATCAATATTTGGTGTGACCACCCTTTTCCTTCAAAAGGTGAGGTTGTGGAAGGCAGTTTCATGTCATACACAATGACAAACAGCACGGGAACAAGATGAAAGATAGTTACACTGCATCAAGGACTCTCCCAGGCAAAAATTTCAAAGATGGGGGTTTCAAGATGTGCTGTTCCAACTCTTTTTAAGAAGCATAAAGAAATGGGCAACATTGAGGACCGTACATGCATTGGTCGGCCAAAGAAACTTCATGCGGCAAATAAAAGACACATCATGCTTGCTTCCCTTCGACATTGAAAGATGCCCAACAGTGCCATCAACACAACTGGTGAAAATCAATCAGACCCAGGTACACCCATCTACTCTCTGGAGATGTCTGGCCAGAAGTGGTCTTCATAAAAGAATTGCAGCCCAAAAGCCATCCCTGACATGGAAACAAAGCTAACTGACCCAACTGCATGAAAATATAGGAACTGGGGTGCAGAAAAAATGGTAGCAAGTACTCTGGATTAAGGAGTCAAAATATGAAATATTTGCCTGCAGCAGGAGGCAGTTTGTTCACCAAAGGGTCGGAGAGTGGTACAATTTTTATTTTTGCAAAAATTTCAAACAAATGACAAAATGGTTACATCTTTCCATCGACATCAGATAGCTGAGCATACATTTCAAACATCTTTCATCAGTACTTTCAATCTAATCACATTATTTCATAGCTACTCCTAGAAACATATCTAACCATCTATACATCTTCATTCCCATTTAAACAATACCATATTCTACAACATCCTCAAAAAATAAAGAATTCTCAATTGTATCGATAGTCATTAAACTACTGTCCTGATTTAGCAGTGAAGCTTCAGAATTACACAACTACTTTCATTTTTAAAATGCTTTTATCTATTCATCTATTAAGGTATTCCCCCCATATTTTCCCTCTTACGGTCTCTTGTTTATCTTACCACCTAGATCCACTATAAACCTCCTAAACTATTTAATATTTTTGAATTTTATACAAAATTCTAAAAAAAAGAAGAAAAAACAAAAAAAACATTCCCTAACATTGCTAAATTGGGAAGTTTACCAATTTGAATAAATTTTACATCCCTTCTAAACATCTTGAACCTTCTAGCTAATTAATATTTTTATAATTATTTTATATAAGTCACTACACCATGGCAAAATTTATTTTTTTCTCTTATTCATTAACCAAAATTCAAAATCCTCTTTTTACATTTATATCAGATCCATTTTCCATATCAAAATTCAATTTTCAATATCCTCAACCTATTACATTAAATAATAATCTGTTTTATAACACCTTCCCAAGTTTTTCCCTCTTAACAGCTTTAATATATCATTTTTTAAATTGCGTCAAATTTCTTAAATTGCCAAAATATTGCAAAATTTACATTATTCAAATTTCCTAATTTGCCAGTTAGGTTCCAACAATTACTTATCATTTACGATATTTTTATCTGTCTAAAGTTTCCCCATAATTTCCACAATTTGATTTCTTCCCTTTCCAATCTTATTTTTGCATCTCTTCATCTTCCCTTACCTTCCCCTCTTGTCTTCCTCTAGTATCTCAAAAGTACTTCTGTTATGTCATTGCATCTCCTCAGGTATGTTCTCATGCTCATTTGTCCAGTTTTATTACTCTTTGTTTTGATCAGCGTGGTTAACACTCTCTTTTTTTAAAGTCCTCTTGTCTTTCCTGGGCAGCTTTTTAAAGTTCCATATAGTAATTCAATCTTTTCACTTTAAATCCCATCAGAGCTTCAGAAATTTGTTGCAGGCCTTCTGTTTCATTCAAATTTATATCCATTTTACCTGTAACAACTCCACTTTCTTTTAAGTTTTGTGTAAGAAAATCTGTTCATCCAATTTTTGATTAGTCTTTTTAAAATCAGTATCCATTTCTTGGGCATAATGCTGAAACATTTTCTCCACAGACTGTAAAAAGTCATTGGTAGCACTTGAATGTTTTTTCCATTTTGACCAGTCAGTTTGTATAGAAACTTTTTTTGACATTGTTCAGTTGCAACAGAGTTCCACAGTTTCATTTCTTTCTAAGTCCAAATATTTACTTTCTTGTTTCCAAAAATAGATCACAGCTGCTCTTTCAGGGTCAAATAGTATTTTTTAAGACCAAATGTTGATTTGCTTTTCTTGAAGGATCTATAATTCTTAAAAATCAAAAGCAAGAGAAAAGCTTTTCCACTGCAAAGTGTGGGAATATAACCTTTTAAAATTTTGGTGTTAGTCCAAGGTATTTCTTCCTTCTAGAGTTTAATTTCAGTTCGAATATTTAATACTATCCTTAAACCCTTCTGTATTTAGTTGCCATCTTTCCCCTCTTTCTGGGTAATCAATCTTTTTTAAATCTTCTCTTTAATCAGGTAGACTTTTTGGTAGAAAATGCTTTAAAACTCACTCAGATGTCTGTGTGCCAGTTTGTGTCTTTTTGCAGTTTGACTTTCAAACTGCTTCATTTTTTCTTCCTTGGCTTGTCAGTGGCTACACGCTGTGTCTCCGCAGCCCTGCTTCGCAGACCTTTGATGGGTTCCTTCTCAGTCCCAGGGTGGTCGCCATCTTCTCCGAGACCACAGAACATTGCCTCCTCTTTGTTGCCTCTTTGTGGCAACTTAGGGTTCAGCTTCTGGATAGGAACCGTCCCGGTCTACGAGCTGTCAAGCAGTTTGGCTCGGGAATTTCCCGAGCCTGCTGCTTCGCCACCGTGTCATCCACCAGAAGTCGAAAGCGGTACAATAATGAGTGTCTGCAGGATGAAGCATGATGGAGGTTGCTTGCAAGTTTGCATTTCTGCAAGTAGAGTTGGAGATTTGGTCAAGATCAATGATGTCCTCAGTGCTGACAAATACAGGCAGATATTCATCCATCATGCCATACCACCAGAGAGGCATGTGATTAGCCTCAAATTTATTCTGCAGCAGGACAACCATTCCAAACATACAGCCAATGTCATTAAGAACTATCTTCAGCAGAAAAAAAGCAAGCTCTGGAAGTGATGATTTGGACCCACAGAGCCTGATCTCAACATCATTGAGCCTATTTGGGATTATATGAAGAGACAGAAGGATTTGAGGCAACCTACACCCACAGATCTATAGTTCGTTTTTCAAAATGTTTGGAACAACCTTGAAGGAACCTTTCTGAGTTCCTTCAAAAACTGTGTGTAACTAGAAGAATTGATGTTTTGAAGGCAAAAGCTGATCACACCAAACATTTATTTGATTTGAATTTCTCTTCATTTACTTTCCATTTTGCTAATTAATAAACTATTAACACTTCTATTTCTGAAATCATTCTTAATTTACAGCATTTTGTACAACCACCTAACATTTTTACACAGTATTGTATATTTTCAAGGTTTATTTGCCCTTGTCATAACTTATTGGCTGCTTAATGTTATTGTTTATATTTCTTCCTATTTGACTATTGAAGAAAAACACTTAATGAACACAATGTTGCACTAGGAAAAATGGATACCAAAGAATATTTTTGTACCATACTTATGCTTTCATTGCTGCCCAGAGCTCCATTGGTTAAATGCGCAGCAACGCGCATTTATTTAAGAAAGTAAGTCATATCGCTTCTATTTGCTATGAAAACAAATAGCTGTTAATAGATTATCGGTCTACTTGAGCTCAATGTAAATATTGATTTAACTAGATGTCATCTTTATACAAATACAAACAAAGGCTAGTTTTCCTCCTCTTGTATCCCACAGCATGAGGGAGTGCTGTCAAAATTTCCCCCCAAAGATCAGATCAGATCAATCTAGTCTCAGGTTGCTTCAGTATTGTAAGACTTTCCCACCAAGTGTATGGTTGCAAAATCCCTCCAATACTTGCTTTCTTTGATGCAATGAAAGCATTTTCAGCTATTGGGAAAGAGGGGTAGCTTTGATGAGCAGTTCAAAATTATTAGGGTTATTTGAATCTTGCAAACGAGACTAGCAACAGTTCCAGTCTTAAAACTGGTATACTTTTGATGCGTCCCCCGGAAAGAACTTTAAGGACAAGCAGAACTATGCCAAACTCACAGAAGAGCTCAAACTCTTACTCCGAATCATATTAAGAATGCATTACCCTATTCTAAGCATACATTTCTTTTTTCTGTTCTGCTCATTTTAGTTTTTTTTAATCTTCTATTCATTACTGTACAGATACCATTTTTTTCTCTTAAAGAATTTCATTGTCAGATTTTTTTTAAAAAAAAATCTTGTACATTTTTTTTAATAAAGAAGCCCTTAAGTTTCATCTCAAATGAGTCAAAGTATGCTGGAGGAAAGAGGATAAAATATAATCGGACAAAAAGAAAACTATAATAAGGTGTTCTCATCTAGAAAGGAAAGAAAACAATTCAGCTGCATGATGGAAGCCTGACCAGACAAGAGTCTATTGTTTTACAACTCTATTTTGTTCCCTAAGGTGTAGCCAGATTTGTGGCTTAGATCACCCAGTATTATGACTCAGCACCACTGAACCCTTTTATTTAAAGCTGCTCATTAGTTCCGAACAACACATTTATTCCAGCAAAAATATAAATATAATTTTATTGTATTGGAGAAAAGCCTTGCAGCAATGTACTCCCCCCCCCCATTCAAATGCCTTAATCTTCTGACCCTGTTCCCATGTATTACATGCTAATATCATTTGAATCGGTACTGTGAATTCTGCTTTATTGGTTGTCTCTGTTTATATGTACTTTTCTATGTTGTTTTTTTTAACCCTCCTCCTTTTTGATAAAACCAGAACATGGTACAAAAACAGTCTAAAAGATTTTACAACCAACCTAGAGAAAATGACATGAAAATATTTTTCAACAGATTGTGAATGAAATATGCACAAGGAAAAATGATGGGGAAAATGAAGATCTGTATTTCTCGCCTGAAAGTTTGATAGAGCATTTTAGTGAGTAATTAATACTTGGAAGCTTGCCATGTTTATCAGACATGAGTTTCCTTGAAAACAATGCTGGGCTCACAGGCCACGTGAAAAAAAAAGTTAAAACCACTCTTTAAATCATTTGAATCCTCGAGTCCTGAATCAAAAATTGTTCCTGACTATCCTCCCCTAAACAAAGAAGCAAAAACAAAACAAGTCCTGACAGATAAGACAACATTGGTAAGACTTTCATTTATTGATTTCCTGATCCTTTTTTTAAAAAAACTCAGACTTTCAAAGGAAAAAAGTCATTTAGCTATTTTGGCTACATGTATCGATATTGTACAATAATGAATCTTTGATGGATTAACTAATCAAATGCTACGCTCCTAGTCACTGCATAGATTTTCTCCATAATCATCTATCTTTAACCTGGTCTTCTGAAAGATCTGTTCCAAGAATGTAATTATCACCACTGTATCTGAGTCCATCCACCCTGCTGCTGGTTGTCTTCTTCCTTTCATTTTCTTTTACCTTTTCTTTCTACCCTTCCCAGCATTACAGTCTGTATTCCATGAACTTCCTAGAAATTCAAACTGGAAATTCAAAGCTACAAGGTGTACAATAAGTAATTAATTATGGATGGTTTTTTTTTCTTTCTTCCCTAACAAGGCATTAAAATGATGCACGTTTTATTAAAAAAAATAGAGTCTATAGCAATAAGGTGTTATGACAAAACCTACATGCTATTTCCATTATCACAATACTAAAACCCCATCTCTGAAGATAGTAATTTTGACTTCTTAATTAGAGTATGTGTGGGTAATTGTACAGCATCAAAAGCCAAAACTGTATCTACAGGTTGGGACATACTCTCTGGCATCAAAGTTTAAAGCAAATCCTAAATTGGTACCGGTTTCAAAATGTTCCAGGAAGTACACACCCTTATGGTAACTGTTTCTTAGTGTATCTAATTAACTTGCCCATGCTAGCATCTACAATAATTGTCCTAACCTGCTTCTGCCTAGGGTGTTAGTGCTGAGCAGGGGGTGGTCAAATTGATGGCAAACAATTGTCTCCAAAGCGCACATTAATTAGAGCTAGATCTTCTGACTCATTTCCTGCACATTTCATGCTTAGTGAAAGTTTCCTCTCATTAAACAAAACAATATGATAGCTTTACAGTATTTGCATTTGCCAAAAAAATAAAAAAGAATCCCCAGAAGCAAAGGTATCAGAAAATACAAAGAAATTTGTATTTATTATTTAGCAATGTCTATTTGACACTCTCAGCATTCATAGGGACTACCACTTCTGTTTAAAAGAAAGTACAACTGCACAAATATAAATGTTAGGAATTATCAAACCTCATATGTACAGTTGTCATCTACAGAAAAGATTTTCAGGCCTAATCAAGTACAAAATCCAGAAATGTCTTGCAGTGAAGTACATTTTGCCAGAAATGTTTTGTTCAGTATCACAACTAATATTTTCTTTGACATGGTAATTGATAAATCATTAGTCTATATACTGACACAACAAAACTGAAAAGACAATTGGAAAAGGAGGTTTAGCTAGTATTTACCCTGCACTAGGGAATTCTGAGATACAAGTTCAGAAGTAGCATGAATTCTACTTTATTGTTGTCTTTTTATTTATATGTCTTTATTATCTTGTAATTTAGGGGCACCGATGGAGCTGCATTTGTTTGGGCTGAGTTGTTATTCCACACACAAAATTCAGCAGTCTTTATGACAAAATAAATGACAAAAAGAATGTAGCTGCTATAAAGATGAATATAACTTCCATTTATAACTTCCAATATAAATTCCACTTAATTCCCTAGAACTAAATGAATTTATCCCAGCTATCTGAATGAATTAGTTGCAAATCAGTCATTTTAACCAAAATTATTTCATAAGCATTATACAAACCTGACATGTACTCAGAAGACTCAGTCTGATGGCACTAATCTCTTTCTATGAACAAAAAGCCTGGATTAGTCACCACATCGCTAAAAGGCAGCTAGCCAGCTAAAAATGACAGAATGACATTTTTAATATGTTAGACAAGGAGTCTTTTCACTGTATCTGCAGCCGTCTTATACTGCCAGTCCCCAAGCAACCGGAGAGCTACAACCTGAACACATGAATCACTAAGAATGGAATTTTACACCAAAAATATGTAGTTTGTAGAAAAGCTAGTGAAAGTTAAATCCATATTCACACTTCATGTTTCCATTCAATAATATATTTACTGTACATTGTACAATAGGGACTAGCAGAAGAAGGATCAGCAAAGATTACCATCTCTTTTGTTTAAATAAAAATGGTTTTTTTTCTTTGTTAAAATTATACTAATTAAATGAAAGAAATCTAAACTTAATATTTTACACCTTAGAGAGGGCATTCATTCCAATTATTCATCTTCAGAATTAAGAATAATGAAAAAGGGCGTTACAGATTTACACTTTTTACAGCCAGGTTTGCATGATGGAATCGAGGTTCTCAGGAAAAAGTGAGAACAACAAAAATGGATTTATCATGAAGTAAACACATCTAGGATTGTATCGTTCATGTTCTGTTCCTGTACTTTGTGCTGCTTTTTACTAGGAGGGAGTTTTTACTCTACTTATTTCAAAGACCACAGAAGGATGATGGTTATCTGAGAAATCATTTATATAATTCTCAATAGCATATCAAGCAATGCCTCAAAAGTTCTTTTAGGAATAATCAAATGGGAGCTACCAACAAAGAAGCTGCCTTATCTTTGATCATAGACATGGACTTTCTACAGGTAATCTTTGTCTTACAACTGGTTACTTTATGATTGTTCAAAAGAATGACAGCCTTGGAAGGGGTGCTTTGTGACCCATAAAGCACATTTGGCTGTCATAAAATGCTACACGCAAACACACACACACACACACATGTCACATGGGTCACAATCTGAGTGGTTGGCAATCTGTTTGCACTTGTGACGAGTGACCTGTGATGATGTGTTGATTGCCATTTGTAATCTCTGCTGACTTCCCCAGACAGTTGGTGGGGAAGAGAAGATGCCACCTGTGGTGGAGCTGAGATAGAGATAGAAAGAGCTTCTTGCCAGGAGGGAAGCTCAGCCGGGAGAGGATCTCAGCCTAAAGCTTTCACCCACCCACCCACTAGGCAGTCCTTCAAGAATGAAAGGTCTGCCTACTGACAGAAGAGGAACTCGTCCATTGAGCTGTAGAAATGGAGCTCAGATCCTGAAGATTCCAGCTCTGTGACTGCAGCCCTCTCTTCCACACATGGAGGGAAGGTGAATTTCTCTAGTGGACTGCAGAAACTAAACTGAGATCTTTGGGATCCAAGTGTTTCTGCAGCCTGCAGCGTTCCATGGCGCACGCATGCACACACACACACACGCACACGGGAGCTGAACTCCCCTGACAGACTGCAGAAATGAATTTTGGATCCTACTTTGTTTCCGTAGCTGAAGAGATTCCTTCTGCCCTCCTTCACTAAGCGGCTCTTTTGCTCTATCTGCTTAATGACTGCAGCTGGGAAAGCTGGACTTGCGGTTGTTCAGCCAAGCAGTCACTGGGCGCTCAATGACCAAGATTCTGGTTGCAGTTGTCATAACATGAGTACTACCTAGTTCCACTTGTAGTTGTAAGTGAACAAACAAAAAGAATTTGTATATGAGATTAAATGTACTATAAATTCTGGTTGGCTATATGATTCAAAGATTATTAATGTCATATTTTATTCATCCTTAGAGCATTTCACTTTTGTGTATTTATTGCTCTGAACCAAGTTTTAGTTATCTGTTATTTTGGCTATTATTTCGCAAACACACTTCTGAATACTTCTCAGTAATCTCAGCAGGACGTGATTTCAAATAAAAATTAACAATTGGATTCTTAGAAAATATCCTATTTTATTGTATTTGAATTACAAGCAATGTGTAAAATGGAATGAGAAGTGAAACCATATTATAATTAAGAACCACAATCAACTGCATGGTGTGAAAAAGTTTATGAAGTGTTGAAAATATTGTAGCTTTCTATTTATTTTGAAAATATCAATTTGGCTTGACCCTCATTTCCCCTGTAGTTTACTCTGTAAGATAATTTTTTGAGATGGAGAACACATGCAACAAACACTAACCTTTGACAGCTTTCTTCTGCCACGTTGTTTTGCTTGAAAACAAGAGCAACCCCAGTTGTCTTTAAATTATTTTATTCCGCTCTACAGTTTAGTTTTACTTCTCAAGTCACAAGCAGCTGGATATTATTTTTCCTCAGAATATGCATGCTTTTCACTTCAGTCAAATGCAAATACATGCCTTGTTCTGCATGCTTCATTTCACCTTTTAATAAAAAAGAAATGAAATATACAGAAAAGTCTTTTTACATAAATGTTCTATAAAAATAATATATATTTACAAAAGGTGTCATGCCACAAAATAACATTGCTTGCAAGCACATTATGCTTCTCCGTGTAAAATTTCAAAATTAAAGTACTTTTTTTCTTTCTTGCCAGATATTAATAGCAATAGCACTTAGACTTCTATACTTACCCTGTTTCCCTGAAAGTAAGACATCCTCCGAAAATAAGACCTACTTACAGTTTTGCCTCTCACTGAAA
>JANHFO010003070.1:134875-149057 GCA_032468095.1 Pareas carinatus | reverse complement strand
AAATGAAGGGGGAAAGAGTCCGGACCCTGCGGCGGCCGATAGAAACACTGCCGAATGCCGCCGCCCGACTTCACAAATCTCGCTGTTCGGCGCCACAGCACCATCGCCTCAGCGTCGCGCCGTTCCGCTACCGCCATTGCCTTGCTGCTCCCTGCAGCTTCCGCTCGATAACAGTTCTCCGGGAGCAATTCCAATGTGATAGAGACCCCCACCCAATGGAAAAAGGTAGGGGGGAATCTCCTCTGGCTGGGGTTGAGGACTGGGGCCAGATTAACCGGCGCATGCCCCCGAATTTTTCCTCAGCTACTCGAGCCTCACCACCCGAGGTTCATGCAGCTTCCTCCTATAAATCTTTTTCTTCTTATCCTAGCTGTGCCTTTCTCTTAACTTCAACTTCATTCAAAGCAATCATTTCCAGAATTTAACCAGTGTATACAGTACATATTAATATTGTTGTAGTAGGAAAAAAGAATATTTCTTTGCATTTGTGAATTTTCATCCAGGAACTAAATTTATTATTTGTAATAATGTCAATATTGTAGATAGGCAATAAAATTCAACAGTTTCCCCTCAATTTATACTAATATATAAATTGGTTCCTAAGAATTTAATGAAATTCTACATATATTTTTTATTGTTAAAGGAGTCCCTATTCTTTAGTTTTTTTAATTCATCATGCACAAAGGCCTGTTAGCACCCTGGCCTTAGAACCAATGTTAGGAACAAGCAGATGGTGCGTGCAACTAAAAACGCTGTGGGCTAGGAAGAAGCAGTGAAAAACAGTATCACACAACCACAGAGTATAGTAGGTATAAAAGTCTTTATAAAGAGAAAGTTAAACACAGTCCATCTTCTAAGTCAACAGTCCAGTTATCATACACAGTCAAGCAGTCCTTTTACTAACCAAGTTGGCAAGTAGTCTTCACCAGCAATTTCACCAGCAAAGTTGGCCAGCAATCTTCAGCAAGAACACATAGGATCAAACACAGGAGCAAAGCAGTCGTAGAATATCAAAGGAGAGTAGAGAGCTTCTCGAGTCTGCTTTTATAATCGATGTCCTGGTTCTAAACAATTAACATGACTCAGCATGACTCAACTAGACAGCCATTTTGTAAACCAACCGGTTAGGTGCTTAAAGGGACCATATCCCATATAACCCTAACAAATATAAAAGTGCATACAGTATTTGTTTTATCTTGCTATTAAAATATAACAATATTTTTTTATTTCTCTTCATAGCAACTGATTTGGTACTAAGGAAAGTGATAAACTTTTCTGATTGTACAGTTTGCCTTGACAAGAGGAATGCTAGTGGGAAAATTGAATTTTATCAAGATCCTCTGCTATACAAGTGTTCGTTTAGAACTCGCTTGCACTTCACTTATGATAATCTTAATTCTAAGATGCCATCCATTATTAAAGTAAGTAGATTTTCTGACAATCGAGTCATATATTCTTGAAAAGCCCAAAATATGTAAATAGATAAGAAGTTTTTTTTGAGGTATACTTATGCTGAAACAAAAAACAAAAAGAATTGTGCTCTGACCCATGACCAGAATTTAATTTTCATGAATTTCTGTGTTGAGTATTAACCTCATCCATATTGTACGGTGATATTACTCTGTGAAATTCACCTTATTTCTTTCTTGATATTGGCATGACTATAGTTAATAAGAAAAATATAACTAATGGAAATAGAATATTTTTTTCTGAAGTATTTTATTTTAATTTTATAACAAGGTGACATATCTTAATATGTATCTTGGGACCAGCATCATCAGCTGGATCCAAGAGTCAAGAGCAGCATCTATTTTGGGAAATTTATCCTATTTCTGACATAAAATTGAGGAAGCTTCATAACTTTATCTAATGTTGAAGTTGTTTCCAGATGTGGACTTGTGTGTTGTAATTCATCTATCCCTATGTGCAGCTAATTTTACTAGTATTATTGATGCCACATGCTGTAATAAGCAGTTGTTTTGTGCATAATTTATCCAGTAGCATGTGGTTTCAGTCTTCTAATGCAGACTACCAATTCAACATAAGGGAAATTTAAAGCTGTTCAGTGTAACTTCAATTTATTAGCTATAACAAATTTCAAACAGGCTTGACTGTAGAACTGAAGATTAATATTCAGAAATATTGGATCACTATCAGCAATTTTTTTTTTAGGTAATTGACATTTTGTATGGAATTCTAAATTTTCCAATTTAGAATATGTGCTCTATTATCCAGAATGCTTCAGAACAGGGTTAGATAATAGACTTTAATTTCTTTTTGAGCTAGTCCACAATCTATTGGAAATTAAGTGTTTTGTCATTTTGAGTAATGGAAGAAGTGGAAATAATTACAGCTTAAGTTCTTTCAGGATAATTGTTTTTCATAATTTCTAAAACAAATGTTTGTCATACAGTCATGGCTTTTATAAAATGGCATACATGAGTCATGTTATTCTGGTATGTTATTTAGTTTTTGTATTTAAACAGAATGTTAAATTTTGCCATTTTCTTTCTTCTATACTTATAGATTGCCATATTGTTGTCTCTGAGCAGTAAAATTCAGTCATAAGCTTGCTATTTAGATTTCCCCCAAAATTTTAACATAGATAAATATGGCAGGATCATAGCTCTCTGACCACCTAACATGGAAACATTGACATAGTCTTCTCTGTGGTTCATACTAATTGCATTTATGCTTTCTTTTCCTTTACTATATAAATATGGTTTTAATTAATTTTTAATAATAATAAAATGTATACCATAGAACACCAATTAATATTAGTTTAAGTAAAAGTTATAAATACCTTGCTTGTCTAATCCTGTTTTTTTAAACTCACACACATGCACAAAACACACAAAATACACACATACACATGCACAAATGATACAAAACACACACATTTAAATCTTAATTGCGTTAGGTATATGTTTCCAGAAAGAAAATGTAATTCTTTTCATGTTTCCAATTGTAATTGCTCACATTATATATATCGTATGAGAGAGAGAGAAAGAGAAGGAGAAAGAAAGAAAGAGAGAGAGAGAGAGAGAAAGGAAGGAAGGAAAGAGAAAGAAAGAAAGAAAGAAAGAAAGACAGAAAGATAGATTGACTTCAGGTGTAAGGTTGTCATAGATGGACATATTCCTATGCACATTTAGCATAATTTATCTATAGGATTATATAAAGCAGTGGCCCTCAACCTTTGGGGTACCAGGGTCCAGTTTCATGGGAAAAGGTTTTCCCATGGACTGGAGGGGGCGTGGTTTTTCATGCTGCCTCCATCTTGCTTGTTTGCATGGCCCAGTTGCTGGCATGCTGTGGCCTGGTGCCAGTCCACAGACCTAGGTTTGGGGACCCCTGATATAAATCATTGACAGGAACTGTTCTGCAAGTTTCAGTGTGTACCAACAGGCACAGAAACAGAATGCATCTTTGGAAATTTTAAACCAGTTGTATCTTTTGTGAGTTCCATCTAACTTCTTAGCCTCATAGAACCATAGATCTCGCCACTTTTCTCCACACGCATATGAATATTAATTGCGCTTCTGCTGAAGGTTCCAGTGAAATGAAAGAGCTATGTGTGAACATGTGCAGGGAGAAAGCTTGTCTTTTAAATGTTTTGACTTTCTGCATATAGCTGTTTTGCAGATAGGAAAGTGCCTCTTGAGTTTAGTTTGGTATAGTTAATTTTGTTTAATGCATTTATACTACCTTAAGTTACAATATGGCTCACATAATAAATAATACATTTATTAATAAAACAATCTTCCCTTGGAATTTGCAATCTAAATAGAGATGGACATGGATGAGTGAAGTACCAGTTATCTTAAGATTCCATGATTTCAGGAATGGTTAGTGGTAATAAATATGGTCTTCTCACGTGCTAATATCTTCTCTAGAGAAGATGGCATTTCTCTTGTTTCTCAAAGAACAGATCGGTATAATAGTCTCTTTGCAGAGATAGGAAAGTCCCTAGTCCAACTGATCATTACTGTATATAGCAATTCTTCACTATCTGGTCTTGAAAAGTCATGTGGAGTGTAATAAATAATATATTTAATTCATTATTCAGTAACAAAAAACCAATGCATTCTTGGATGATGATAAGCTTATGTATCTCTGATCTGTTTTTTTCCATTTAGATTGTTTCATCAGAGCTGAAGAAGGAGTTTTTAAAATATATAGATTATATGCATTAAAGTAAACTCTACTTACAAGGAACAGAGTTGTAGTCTCAGAAGAGTTTTATTTGTGGTTTGGATTCTCATTAAAATAATTTTCATTTTCTCTTGTGGTTTAAACCAATATGTTGTCCTTTATAGCACATTATAAAACATTTTTCTATGCAGATACTAGTTGTTTAAAAATACAGTATTTATTTTAATCTGTGAATATTTGATAGATGTATTTCCAGTGGAACAATGGAAATATGCAAATATGTAATGGACAGTTGCTCAGTAGGGGTACCCAACCTGTTGAATTATATACAGTACCATATTCAAAAACTAGCCCAGTTAAATTCGAAGATTTTCAAGATTTAAATTAAGATTGGCAGAGACACATGTTTAGCATTCTCTATTAGAATTATTGAAGGTAAAGTATTTTTCTTTTCAGAATTGTATCTGTTGTGTCGGTTTTAATGAAAAATTTATATTTGTTTAACAGGATGCTTACCAGAGACAACCCCACTCAATGTTCAATTTCTCTGCCCAACAGTATCTATGTCTGTCAGTCTTCAGATGCTTCTTAAGCATGAGAATTGGAATCTGATTATTTTATTATGTGCTCTTCTCTGTACCTGCAGGTTCATACTTTAGTTGAAAGTCTGAAGCTTTCTATTACTGATCAGCAGCTTCCTATGTTTATCCGTATTATGCAGCTTGTAATTTCACTGTACTATGGAGAAATTGGTAACTTTAAAGATGGAGAAAGTGAAGACCCTATTTGTCACACCAAGGATATCTTGGGTAATATCTCAGGTAATAAGAAAGAATCTGACTTTGAAACAGACTATTCATTTTAGAGTGCACTGCAGTGTGATTTGAGAATAGGTGTCAAAGTTACACCGTTTATGCCCCTTAAAAGTAATACTTGCTTTTATGCAAACATCTGAGTCCATTTACAGTGAAAGTGAAACTTATTTCATTGAGTGGCCAAGTTTAACCACTTTAGTTGTTGTGTGGATTTCATTAGATTACTGCAGGAAGCAGAGCTGTTTTGCTTGTATTGTACTGATTTGGAAGAAGAGAATGATAAACTCTGTGTTGGGTCCATGTGGATTTGCTTCCATTATTTTTATTGGATTTATATGACAGCCTCAGAACATACCACCTACAAAGCTATCCGTTGTTTCTTCTATTATCTAAACTAAAAACTAAACATTGGTGCCCCATCCCTTTAATAAGGAAGTTCATTATAATAACACGCACATACACACAAAACTGTTTCTCATTGAGCTTTTCGTTTTATTTCACTTCATAATGAACTTCTCATATTTGAAAAAATAGAGTGTGGATCACTGACTTTGAAGGATTGCAGTGACATGTTCTTGCCTGATTCAAATAATATAGAGTAATAGCACAACTAAACATGTTTATTTATTTATTTATTTATTTAAATCAAATTTCTGTACCGCCCCTCTCCCAAAGGACTCGTTATCAAAGGACTTATAAAATGAGCCTGATCAAATATAAAATTCATTTACCCTCCCTTCAGCACAAAACATTAATTCTCTCTATAGAAATTATTTACTTTTCCTTACTGCTCATTCATTTCTGTATTCCATTCACATTCCTTTCCACATATACTTCTGTGCATGACCACAACATTTAACTTTTCTCTTATATCAAACTTCCTCTTCCGTGTAAGGCTGCTTTTGAAGATATCCAGAAACTGCAATTGGTGCAGCATGCAGTGATCATGAATGCTTGTGTGTTATCAGTATTCATCACCCTGAGCGTATTGTACTTGTATTGAGAGTCCAAGACTTTGGGTGTTTTAATATTTTATAATTCTGTATTGTTTCTGTGTAGTAAACCGGGAATATGGTAGTATTGTATACAAAAATGGATAAATAGATAGTCAGAATGTCAGTCAGTAGGAGTACACAGGAATTTTGACATCTTATGGAAATGAGCTCATTCTTTACAAGAGAGGTTTAGCTGTAAATATATTAAACAACCAAGCTGCGTACTAAATAAACACATAAAGTGATTCATTTATTTCATATGTGTTTTATTTTCATCGCATTCTTTTATTCATTCATTCAGTCACTCACTCACTCACTCACTCACTCTCAGGACTGATATGACTGCCTGTCTTATATAATGACTCTAGGTGGCTCGCAACAGTCCATAAAATGTGCTAAAAACTCCAAGCTCCCATCAGGTTATCTCATTTAGCAACCAGCTTCATATTCACACAAAAGATTCAATAATTCAAGTATTAAAGCAAATGCGGTAGGATTTCTCTGAATTAAGTAATATGCTGTCACTTTCTCACTTTCATACATTTCTCAGTGATTTGATGAAGAGCAAAACTCTGGTTTGCACATCTTCCCATGCAAGCTGGTGTATGCTTTTCATATTTTGCCCATTGTCACTTCAATTCTGTCAAGTATCTTCCTAGATACATTTAACAAACTAATTCCAAACTAATTTTGCACTTACTCTTTCTACTCTTCCTTTGTGTAGGAAAATATTATTGTTATTCTTCTAATTGTCTAGCCAATCTTCATGCCATGTTAAACAAGTCTCATGATCATTTCATAAATAAACTAAATTCAGATTATAACATTTCTCCAATTACACTATCCCCACATGCAGCCCTACTGTTTTTGAACATTCTGGCAATATTTATGCATTCCTTTTCATCATTTTTTTCACAAATAAATGCTAACTTGGCATTTGCTTCAATTCCACTTTTTTGTATTTAATTTTATTTATAATATATATGATTTACGGAAATCTACAATTATTTATTTTTATTTATTTATTTTTCAATTTATATACCGCCCTACTCTGGGTGTGCTTACAAATATATTATGCACAGCCAAGAAAAATAAAAGAAACAATTATGTAATTATAGCAAACCATAATAAACCAGAATCCAAGATTTACTGAAGCAATGCTTGCTTTCTAGATGCAAGTAGGTTAGGAGTCCTGTGGCCTTCTGAGGAGAGGACATTCTAGGGATGATGTTATCATTCCCATACAAATCTTTAAAATATGTCTTCCAATTCCTCCTCACTTCAATTTCATCCCAAATAATTTCATCCCTTCTTTTAATTCATTCACTTATACTCATACATGTCCACAGTAGCCTAGCAACCATATATTCTTTTGGTAATTTATAATTCAAGACTTGCTTTTTAATATCTCATAGAAGTCACAATGTGAGCCCATAGATAACTGTTACTATTATATTATTGTTATTCTTATTAGTGTATGGCATTTTTACATTAGCCAGGAGACCACAGTGCTATTGCAGAGTAGTTCGATTGCTAAGTTACCAGATCTATTGTAGGAAATGATTACACGCTTCCCAAGGTGTGCCACAAGAGGGCGAGCTGACTTTGTACCAGAAAGAAAGACAAGTGGCTCTTCCTGCAGCATCATCCAAAGCCCCTCCCTCCCCAGAGCTGCCTCCTGAATGGGCATTGCAACTGGGAAGATTGAGAGGTGGCAGGAATCTGACTGTCTGTACGGGGCACCAACTGTCTTCCCACTGAAGTGGTACCTATTTATCTACTCACATAGAACATGTTTTCAAACTGTTAAGTGGACAGACGGTGAGGCAAGTGACAGGAGCTCACTCTGCCAGGCACTTCTAGGACTCAAACTGCTGGAGCAGAGACCTTCTCCAGTGTCATTAAGCCACTGAGCCACTGCTCCTCTAAAACTGATAAGTTGATGGCTTTAGACAAATTAAAATGAAAGCGGTCTGGGCCCTCCAGTCTCTCTTTGACCAATACAGGATTGTTGGGGGAAAGAGGAGGAGGTCGGAGTATTAGGTATGTCTGGCAGCCTGAGTTATTTCTAAAAATAATAAAGGTGGGTTTTTAAAAAAATCTAAAAAAAGACTTTCTTATAATATGTTGTGAGACTATAGAGAAGGTATAGAAAATGTTATGAGCCTTAGGCATCCTTTATGAATACACATCTTTCCTTGCTTATGGTAAAGATAGTACAAGCCAGATTGGGCCAATATACCCCAAGTGCAACCAAACTCATATTTTACTCCATGTAGTAGTCCATGCTACATAAAATATCTGAACTAAAGTCTAGGACAGTGATGGTGAACCTTTTAGACACCAAGTGCCTGGACAAGTCGTGGCTAATGAGTCGTGGCTCGTGACATCATTGCCTGGTGCAGCTATTCTTTAATGAGCATGTGCATGGCCCTGTGACACTATCACCTGGCAACTGTGCTCCTTTATAACCATGCTCAGCTCTGGGATGATGCTGGTGCGACTTGGCTCGCATGCCAACAGAGAGGGCCATAAACTCCTATCACTGGTCTAGGAGATAAATGCAATATACTGACACATATACAGATGCTTATAATATTTTTAGGTACTATAACTTAACCACTGTATTTATGTAATTCTATTCAAGGACATTGGGGACATAGAAATGAAAGCAGCTACAAAGCACCCTGCTTGGTAATGAGGCTTTAAAATACTCCCAATAACAGTATATCAAATAAAAATGCAAAAAAGAGTGGGATGATTTTTGTTTTAAGTTGCAAAGTTGGAAAAGCTTTGTAAATTGTTAGCAAAGGAAGATTCTTAGAAGGAGCTTCCTCAAGAATTCTGTCCATTACAATGAAGTTTTAAATAGCTTCTACTTTGAGTTCCAGCTACACGTCACGGTGGTGCTGGCTGAAGAGACCAGAGCTCCTGTCTCGTCTAGTCTGATTTCTCTCCATTCGAAGACCCTAAGGGGCTCATAAGTCCCCTTATAGGGACGACGAGACAAAGGGGCAACTTGGAAGGCAGTGGCTGGTCCAGACAAACAGAATTCTTCTACAGGAACGGAGGAAAGACTGACTGTCAATAGACAGCCTTAGTCAGTGACAGCCAACCAAGCGATGCCACGGCTTTGCTGCAGAACAGCTGGTCATCAGCAACATGTTGGAAACCTGGGTGAACTTAATTTTTACTTCTACTCCTGACAAATTAAAAAAGAAGGAAGCCCTAACGCTGAAAAGAACTTTTAAAAATAAAACTCCCAAAAGAAAAAAGGGAAAAAAATGGTGGAATGCTATGAAAGGGGGAGAGAAAAATTCCAAGGAACATAAAATACTTGGAATTGCTTTAAACAAAATTGGGTCAATTGAATATTTTAAAAATAAGAAAAACTTTTGAAATTACTAAAGAAATAAATAAGATTGAAAAAAAGCAAGAGATATATAGTGGTGGATAGAAAGGACTACAGCAATACCATATCCTTGATATCTGCTACATTTTAAACAAACTTTAAAATTCTCTAGGCACAACAATAAATTGATAAACCTACATACAGCATCTATACATGAATAAACAATGAAATGAGCACACACAATTTTACTAAATAAAAATAAGGGAAAAAAGAACTTTTCGATATTGACAATATACAATTCCAACTAAATTATTGAAGCAAAGAAATGGAAGCTATACAACTTATTAAGGAATTAATATAAAGGCTTCGTGAAGAAGAAGAAAACAATGAAGAAGCAGAAATAGATTTCTAGGGGCAAAAGCTGGATATAAAGACTCAACCTGAAAATTATCAGCTTATAGAAAAGAAACTATGAAAAATTGACAAGATACGCCAAAGGAATACAAAATACATAAAGAGAAATAAATCATCTGGAAAGGTTTATAAAAAGCTTACAAAAAATAAACAAGAGATAAGAAATGGAAAGCAGAAGCTGAGCTATTGCAGCACAAAGTGTTGAAAGGGACTTTAAAGAAAATAAGAAAAAAATGAAAGACAATACTATTTCCTGATGACTAATAAAATAAATAAAAAATAGATGGCTATGTATATAGCTAATATATAGAAAAATGAGAAAATAATTTGTTAAATTTGAACTTTAAAATGAATTTTTTTAAATATATGAATTAAATTTGCTCTTATTTGTTACCTTTTTGTTTTTTATTGTAACACTTCAAATGGAATATTTTTGATTTTGGGACTTTTAGACAAAAAGATTTGTAAAAGAAAAAAGGGAAGTGTAAGTTTGAATTATATGGGTGAGTTGTATACTCAGACAGTATGTTTACTGGAAAATATGTGATTTTATTGTTGAAAAAATAGCTTCTACTTTAGGAAAGTGTTTTCAGCTGTCAGCAATGCAAGTGTTTCATATTTAAGTTAGGAAGTAAGGTTGAGAAAAAATGAGAAGTTTGTGGCATTTCTTTTTCAAACTAATCAGGGCCCAAATTGAGTTTATGATGGCAATGGCAAGATTAGCAAAACTATCTGCAAGCTCACTATTCCTGGTTTAAACAAGTAAATTGACTTTATGTTCTAATCTTTGTGCCAATTCAAATTCTTATCTTTAATTTAAACAGGCTTGTTTTTTCCTTAAATATAACTTTATAGTTAGATTTTAAAGTTTAAATGTGACAGAAGTATTTTTAAAATACATAAACTACAATATTTAATTGTACAATACATTTGGAAATAAATATTTTATGAATAAATTCAATGTAACAATCAACAACATTAGATCTTTTCTTCATGTTAATTATGACAAGACATTTAATATATTCAGGCAAAAAATATTGTTTTTTTCTTCTACAAAGGTAAATACAAACTGGCTTCAAATTTTTGTGGCTAAGATTGCATTGTTGGCTAGCTCTATTTCTTTATGTTTTAAGGTGCAGAAGATGAAATAGGCAAAGACATTTCTCCGGAATTTTATATTCCACAAGATGATGATCAACAGCAAGGGTGGGTGTCGTGGGCCTGGTCGTTTGTACCTGCCATTGTGGGCACTGATAATGAAGATGGAGATGATGTTGGGGTGGATGATGGAACGATGAATCAACAGAGAAGTCCAATCATTAAGGATCCCATTGTTTCCATAGGATTTTATTGCACAAAGGCAACAATCACTTTCAAAGCAAGTATTTTATTTTTAATATAAGTATATCTCCAGCTGTATTTAATTGCATGATGGATTAAGTGCAGCGGATACCAACAATATCACACAAATTCTAATACTGGAAGAAAATGTATATAAGATGCATTTTTAGATGAATACTATAGCAATCCTGCTATAGCATATACAGCATGCATCCTGTATACATCCATGTTCAAATTTTACTTCAGGGAATCCAGTGAAAGTACTCCTGTGTAAGGAAATAGTACTGAATCCTTAGTATCTGTTTTTTATTTCAATTAAAGAGAGGGTATATGTAGCTTAGAGTTGAACTGGGGAGTTCTTGATGCTGTCTGGACTTGGTTGTTGCAGTTGTTAGGCCAGGACAGCACTTCCGTGCCGTCATCATGAGGAAGTCATACTTCTGCTCTCATCTTTCCCAACCTGCCTATCTCCTCCCACCTCTATCCTTGTACTGTGTTTCCTCGAATATAAGACCAGATCTTATATTAATTTTTGCTCCAAAATACGCACTTGGGCTTATATTTGGGGCAGGGATTATTTTTGCTGTTCCATTTCCAGTTGTAATGCATGTACTTCCAGTAAATACGTCCATCTGGCTGATAATCTAAAACCGGGTTTTATTTTTGGGGTAAGGCTTGTATATACGAGCAGCCTGAAAAATCATGCTAGAACTTATGTTTGGGGTAGGTCTTATTTTCAGGGAAACAGGGTAGTGTCCTGCATTCTGCTGTATATCCTGTGACTTTCATCATCTTTTTCTTTCTGCTGCTGGCCCAGTATATACCCTGTTTCCTTGAAAATAAGACAGTGTCTTATATAAATTTTTGCTCCCAAAGATGCGCTAAGTCTTATTTTCAGGGTTTTTCCATGAAGAAGAATACGGTACACACAATGTGCCCGACTCCTGCTCTGCGCAACTCACTGTGTAATTGTGAGTCAGCCAGACTCCGTCAGGGCAGAGTGAGCAGCAGGTGGAAGCTTGTCCTGGCAGCGGTGCAGGCTCTCTGATTAAAAGAGACCTCGCACTTCCTGTCTGCTCTGGCTGCGCGACGACCAACAGTGAGCTGCGTGGCAGCACCCGCCACTACGGTCCAGAGTTACAGTAGCTTCGGGGGGCCTTATTATTGGGGAGGTCTTATTTTCGGGGAAATTCCTTATATTTCAGCGAGACGCAAAACTATAAGCAGGTCTTATTTTCGGGGGATGACTTACTTTCAGGAAAACAGGTAGGTATTGGGTGAAGATGCAAGCTTGAGATGTGTGCAGTGAGTGCGATAGAGTGGCCAAAAGGAGCTTGCCAGGCCGAGGAGGAAGCAACAGGATAAGGAGGTGTGCAGCCGTGACCACCCTCATATAATTTGATAAGGTTCATTGCACAAACCTGTGACAAAGACCCCAAAGCAGGATCAAACAACTGAAAAATAATATAATAAATAATCTATAATAAATAAATAATAAATGAAGAAAGACATGTGAGCACCTTGAGAGAGTTGGGGGAAAGAGCTTTAATTCCCTATAGTTTCAGTTATTTATTGCTTCCTGGACATTTATGGCATTGCACATGATTACTTGTTTTCTCTGTCAGTAATCCTTAGATTAGTCTAATAGCTCAAAATCTCACTGCTAAATGAAGATTTGTACCTAGGCTTTCTTGGCACAAAATTGTTACTACCACATGTGATCTATAACATTTACGTTATAAATTACTGTGTTACAAAATGAAAATCATGGAGTTCTTAGTGGTTTCTGAGCTTAGTTGTTTACTTGCAAGCATTTCATTTCCCAATTAGGTATCATCATAAGTGAGCATGGATGGTGTTACCTAGTTAGGTAATGAAACACTGGCAAACAAACTGTCGTCTGGTGAAACAGGAGAGGTCTGCGTCCCAGGGTGAAGGTGGAGAATCTGTGGGAGGTGCTGTTTGGGATGGTAGAAGAACTGGAAGAAGAGAGATATAGGCTTTTCATATGTGCAGTGTGCCTCATGCAGCTTGTGTTGAAACACTCCTGGAAAACCAGACTGCAGGCTTCAGCAAGGAGTGGAGGCAAGCCTCGCACAAAGACCTAACCTGTGGTAAGATGGGCAGTCAATAAAATTTACAAATAAATAAATAAACCTGCCCACAGGCCCTCTGCTTGCGCTTGGCTGAGTCTTCTTGCAAAGCCTCACAAATGGCCAGCATCTTCCATCGTGCACTGCATACTGTGTGTCAGAAGTATACCAGGAGAAGTGATCAGCAGGGCTTCAGCAAGGAGTAGACGTGAGACCAGCACTGACAGAACTTACCCACAAGTCCTCTACTTACCCTCAGCCCAGTTTTCCTTCTGCAAAGCCTCATGAATGACCAGCAGCTTCCAAGGTACGGAAGCCTACGGAGCCTTGCAGCTCCTTATACTTGTTCCAGTTCTGCCACCACCCCAAAGGGTGCCTCCCAACAACCTCCATTTTTATCTCTTGAACTGCCACTCTCTATTTCACACAGCAACAGAGAGCATTGCGCCTCACTGTCCTGCTGCCTTCTCCTCAGCTGGGTCTGGCAAGCTCCCTTCATCAGGTAAAGCTCCATCATCCTGTTGCATTCACCACATGCATCTCAGGGCTGCAACCTCTTCGCATCCCTGGATCCTGAGCCAATATCAGGAAGAAGGTGAATGATAATGATAATGATAATAATTTTATTTATACCCCGCCCTTCTTCCGAAGGACTCAGGGCACCTTCCAGGCACGTAAAAGCACAAACAACATAAACACTAATATATATATATATAAAAACAGCGTTTTGTACCCGTGCTACGGGAGAATGTTTTATCAACCTTCACGGAGTTCGGGGATGCCTCAAAGCAGCCCAGGTGCCCATTCTATAGCCCCCCCGAAGCTCCACGGAGGCCCAAAAACCAATAGATGGACCTGGGGAAAGCTTCTCCTGAAGCCCACAGACCTCTCATGAGGAGTTCCCTAGGCCCGTCGTTCATTTTTTCTGCCTCTGCGGAGTCTCGGGAGGCCTATGGAACGGGCACCTGGGCCGCTTAGAGGCGTTTCGGAGCTCCGTGGAGGTCGAAAAAACGATCA